>SZWC01031152.1:10699-21346 GCA_023375785.1 Penium margaritaceum | reverse complement strand
GGTTGTGGTGGTGGTGGTGGCGGCGGCGGCGGCGGCGGCGGCGGCGGCGGCGGCGGCGGCGGCGGCGGTGGTGGTGGTGGTGGTGGTGGTGGTGGTGGTGGTGGTGGTGATGATGATGATGATGATGATGATGATGATGATGATGATGGTCGTGGTGATGGTGATGGTGATGGTGATGACAACAAAGTCTGTGGTGGCAGCGACGGTGATGATGGCTGTGGTGGAGACGCCGACAGTGACAGCTCCGGCAATAGCAGCAGCAGTGGTGGCAGCAGCAGCAGCAGCATTGACACTAGCGATGATGAAGACGGTCGGTGAGATAGCGGCGGAGTCGCGCGCTTTTCCCCGGACACGCCGGTGACGATGAAGACAACGACGACGACAACGACAACGACGACAACGACAACAACGATGACAACGATGTCGAGGACAACGACGACGACGACGACGACGACGACGACGACGACGACGACGACGAAGACAACGACGTCGAGGACAACAACGACGATGACGAAAACGACGACAGCAGCGGCGGCGGCGGCGGCAACAACGACGACGACGTCGACGACGCTGCCGACAACGCCGCCACCAACGACAACGACGATGATAATGACAGCGACTAGAATGACAACGATGACAACACATGGACGACAGCACCAGCGATGACGACGCCACCGCCAATGACGACAATAACAGCGGCCGTGACAGAGGTGGGGGCGATATCAATTGAGAGTGATGGTGGCTGTGAAGATGCCGCCATGGCATCAGATTGAATTACTTCACAGAGGTGACATGTGAATCACATGCCACCTCTGGCTGTATCCAAAACATCCAACATGTCCAAGAGGTCAACTCCCTGACACTTCACAGTCACTTGCCAGCAGTCCCCTCCCCTCCCCATCCCCCCCCCAAAACCATGTTCTTCCGGCACAGCTTTGCGCAGACCGGTGCAGCTGACCTCTGTTTCGAAGCCACTGTTGTCGCCGTCAATGCCAGGCACACCTTCCAGCACAAAGAAGAGCAGTGCGGAGCACAGCGCAACCTGCACGTGTGTGTGTGTGTGTGTGTGTGTGTGTGTGTGTGTGTGTGTGTGTGTGTGTGTGTGTGTGTGTGTGTGTGTGTGTGTGTGTGTGTGTGGTAGGAGTTTCAACCCCAGTGGCAAAGAGAAAGCCACCACGGCATGCGGATGACATCGCTGTGACACAAGCATCTTCACCATGGAAAATGCATCATTGCACCAGCAACACGCGTGCACTGCACTGCATTGTACAGCGTGCCATGGAGAGTCTTCCCTCCACACGTCGAGTGATTGCCTTCCATGCAATACACGGCATCAGTTTGAGTGGCGTGCTTGCAGTGCTCCATTGCACATTCTGCCCGTTTGCAGCTACCCATTTTCGCAGTACGTTCCACTTCTTCCACTGAAATTACTTCCAAACTAGACTTTTTGCAGAACATTTACAACAGATTCATCGTCCTAAGCAACCCCACTTCCAGTTCCACCACTTTCAGTTCTACCACTTTCAGTTCTACCACTTTCACTTCCACCACTTCCAGTTCCACCACTTTCAGTTCCACCACTTTCACTTCCACCACTTTCAGTTCCGCCATTTCTAGTCTCGCCACTCAGGCACAACGTCGTCTGTGAGGCCTCTCAAATAGAACGGCTCATGCTGCATGCATCTTCCATGGGCTTGCCGTGCCGTGCCATGGTCGGTATCTCTTGCAGCCTGCAACAGACGCTGCCTGCGACAGATGCTGCCTGTAACAGATGCTGCCTGCAACAGATGCTGCCTGCAACAGATGCTGCCTGCAACAGATGCTGCCTGCAACAGATGCTGCCTGCAACAGATGTTGCCTGCAACAGATACTGCCTGCAACAGATGCTGCCTGCAACAGATGCTGCCTGCAACAGATGCTGCCTGGAACAGATGCTGCCTGGAACAGATGCTGCCTGCAACAGATGCTGCCTGCAACAGATGCTGCCTGGAACAGATGCTGCCTGCAACAGATGCTGCCTGCAACAGACGCTGCCTGCAAAGTTGCAGGCCATCCCATGTGTGGGCTAAACACACATGCACTGGTCTAAGAATCTGCCCAAAACTATTGCCATCGCACGAGTTCACATGACTGGTGGCAACAACAGCAGCACCAAGCTGCTGCTGTTGTCGCCACGCCACGGCATGGCAGATGCACTACGCAGCGACATTCTTTATGTTAACACTTCAGAGGTTTCGTTGGATCTTTTGCTAAGATACCATCCTCCAATGGCAGCCACTTGCACCCACTCCCACCTATTCGCACTCACTCACACCCGCTTGCACTCACTTGCACTCATTCACACTCACTTGCACTCGTTTTCATGCACTCACAATCACTCCCACCCTCTCGCTGGCATTCACTCGCAATCACTCCCTCTGAACTCTTTCTTCCACAAATCATTTTGCAACCCGTAGCAGGACCACAGATAATTCCATTGACCACCTGGGCAGAGCACAAAAAAAAAACAGTTTGACTCTCAACTATGGAGTACCCACCTAGGTCATAACCTCCACCAACCCAGCAACGTACGCAGGCTTCATTCCTAGACGCTTGTCTTCCAACAGAATGCACCAGACCCTCCAACCACCGGCCTTGGCCAAACAGAAATTACGATGACAACAACGGCTGCGCCGGCGGCAGCGACGACGACGACGACGACGACGACGACGACGACGACGACGACGACGACGACGACGACGACGACGACGACGACGACAACGACTATGATGAAGACAACGACAACGACGACGACGACGACGAGGACGACGGTGACGACGACAACGACGACGACGACGACGACGACGGCGGCGGCGGCGGCGACGACGACGACGGCGACGACGACGACAGCGACAACGAGGAGGAGGACGACGACGAAGACGACACGGCGGCGGCGGCGGCGGCAGCGACAGCGGCGGCAATGGCGGCGGCGGCGACGGCGGCGGCGGCAGGGGGGGCAGCGGCAGCGGCGATGACGAAGACGAAACCGACATACAGAACAGACGTCTTGAACCTGCATCGGTACCATTTGCCAGTGACGAGGCCCCCTACAAGACAGGGAGAGTTCTCACAAAGCAGACCCAGCAATGTCCATTGAACGCTTCATTCGCTTTCTTCACCACTTTCTTACACACACCATCTTTTTCTTCTCCTCTTTCCAACCAGCCATTTGCTGCAAAGCCACTTAAACCACCACACCGGGCCCCATCAACCAACACATACCACGACGACGCACAGCACGAACGTCTTGAACCTCCACCGGTACCGTTTGCGGGCGGACGACGACGCCGAGGCCACCGACGACGACGACAGCGACCGCTTCCCCTTGCCCGCCTTGCGGTGCTTGGAGTAGGCCACCACCTCCTGCCCTCCCCTCAACGCGCCGGGCACGACGGTGTGCGAGATGGTCATGCCGCCGATGCCTCCGCCCATGGCGCCCTTGTGCGGCGAGGCGGAGGTCCACACGCGCCGGGGGGAGCCCGACGGGCTGTTGCGCATCGACGCCATCTCGTGCAAGGCTGCGGACTGCCAACTACCCAATGGACGAGACAGGAAAGAGCTGCGGCAGTAACCCCCGGTACTAAATGGTGGAAGGTTGCAGGACGGAAGGAAAGAAGGGGTAAAGAGGGACGAGGAAGGCGTAAGGAAGGATGAGGGCGAAATGAAGGTGGAGGGCGAAATGAAGATGGAGAGCGAAAGGCAAAAGGACGAAGGTGGCAGCCTTCCCTTGGCTTTCGCGCTTCTGCTACGGCAAAAAGCGGCGACTGCTGCTGCTGGATTAAATGCCAGGAACACGAATGACCAAAAGGCAGGGCCTTCGCTTTTCGATTGGTCTAGAATTTCCCTGCATGAAGCTGCAGCCGGGTGTGGGCTGAATCAATTGTACGAACAAGTCCGCACCCCCGCCTCCATGTTTCTGCGCGGCCCTTGGATCCAGGACATGCAGCGTCGATACTCCGCGCCGATCAACCACGTCAGGCGAAACAACGCGACGCAGACGCAACGCCGCCTGAGCTGACTCGTCCCTTGTGAGTTCAGGTCACGGCGTCAGAGACACGAGTGCGGAGGCGTTNAGAATTTCCCTGCATGAAGCTGCAGCCGGGTGTGGGCTGAATCAATTGTACGAACAAGTCCGCACCCCCGCCTCCATGTTTCTGCGCGGCCCTTGGATCCAGGACATGCAGCGTCGATAATCCGCGCCGATCAACCACGTCAGGCGAAACAACGCGACGCAGACGCAACGCCGCCTGAGCTGACTCGTCCCTTGTGAGTTCAGGTCACGGCGTCAGAGACACGAGTGCGGAGGCGTTGCGTTGCTTGGCGCTTGGCCCCATGGCCAAGGTGCACACCTCTCTGCACCTCTGTACCCGGGCGTGTCCTCACTACCTGAAAGCGAGCCGACAAGGGGGACACCCGGGGGTCGTCATGATGATGGCTGTCGGAGCGGAGGCTCCGAGCCGACTACACACTTCTGACAACACAGTCTTGTGCTCCGCCTGAAGAGAAATTTGCGGACTTCGTCGTGTTAAGCGACAAATGCTGGCAAGCTCCGGCGTAGACGGTGGCGAGTTGCCACTTGCCCGGGTCGAGTAGGGGTGGGGTGCGATAGCGTCCGGTTTCAATCCAGCGCTTTTGCCTGCACTCTTGCTGGACGCGCCACAATGCGTCGAGGCGCTGGATCTGTAGGCTGCCGAAATTCATTCACGCTCTCGATGTTGAGCCAACTCCGAACTGCATTGGAGCAAGAGTTGGGTGGGTAACGCGCGAAATGCCAGTCAAAGTCCCACGCCTTCCAAGCCAGATGTGCAACAGCAGGATGCACAGCGCAGGCGTAGTGAGAGCAGCCACCTTCGGCATCCGACGAGCTCTGGAGGACAAAGCATGCCTGTCCGGCACGCCGAAGGGGACCGTCCGCTGATCGCAATAAGACACAGGCGGAATGTGTCTCTCTTCCGCACCTCCCTATCCGGCACTCCCTAGGCCTCAGGCCCCTGAGGCTCCTGGGGCCGGCAAGGTTGGTCACAAGCTGCGCCACGGAGGGGGAGCTGGCGGCGAACGGAGCAAGACACCAGCAGGACTCCAAGCGGCCGGCACACCACGACGGTGGCAACGCCTTCCCTGTCGCGTTGTCCAGCCACGATAGACAGCAAGTGATATCGCACGGGAAGAGAAGGGTACGGTACCTCCTCTCTCGTCGCACTTGCTGCATGCGGTTGGGAGCAGGCCTGGACTGCTGCAATGCCTAATCAAGACCACCCTCCTGAAGTCGAAACTGCTTCGACAGCAGGCGCTCAACTGCTCGCCGGTGGATGGAGGGGCGATTTCACTGCCGGCGGGTGAACGGCAGTGGCTGAAGTGGCCCCAGTCGCAGGTGTCGACGCATATCTGTGATGGACGGAAACCTCTGGAGAGTGACTTGAAACCGTGAGCTAGGATAAGTTTTTGGGCAAACTCATGGGAGAAGACCTGACTAGCATCCAAGACATTCGGCAACGTCAGAGACAGGTATACTTGGGAAACTCCTGTTAAAAAAACCACTTCTGAAATATGTGACGGCCAGAGATGACTGCCCGTTTCATCCGCCGATCCTTCTGGTCAGTAGATTAATCCGACCTGACGTAAAAGCCTCATGGTGTAGGCCGCACTAACAGCAACCTCGAAAGTGGCCTGATGATTCTAAAAACATTTTTTTCTCACGTTTCTTCACATAAATTTCACTAAGGATTGTTACCACATATGTTACAGGACAAAGGAGTCCTAAGTTCAAATCATTGTCAGTATTGCAAGCTAGCGAGGCCAGTCACGCCAAAACAAAGATTCTGATACTTTCTCAAGCGCTGACGGACTGGATCATTCGGGCGTCAAAGCAACCTGTCCAACCGTTCATGTCGCCATAAAACTTCGACCACCGCAGCCAGGTTTGCATCTCCGATAGGCCACCAACCAGGTAGGTTCGGATTTTTGACACAAAAAGGAGCATGACACCTCGTACGAGGACAGAGCCGCAACGAGGGTCATTTTTTCAATATACCCTAAGATTTTGGGTGAAGTCCGAGGCGGCGTCCTGAGCAGTCGCCAAGACACACGGAGAGCACAGATGGGAACGACGAGCGCTAGCTCCAAAACACCACTTCCAAAATATGTGACAATCACCACAAACCTACAGTTTGAACCGCCGTACTTTGTTTTCCAAAACAAATCCCTGACGACATAAAAAATACACGTTGTAGGCCATGCTAATGACGGCGTCTTGACCAGGGAGTTGATTCCGAATTGGTAAGTTATTGATAAGATTTCATGAATGGTTCATAGTCTAATGTTGATGATTCAATGAGGGAGGAAACCGGACCTCCGATCCAACCAGTGTTCATTTGTCGACGCTACTGCCATCATCAACTTCAAAAAGAAATAATTTGGGTTGGCTCCGTCGCTAACGACCGCAAGAGAATTTTCCCAGCCCCTCAAGTTGGCATAAAATCTTGACCATTGCGACTAGGTAGGCATTCCCGATAGTTTATGAACTAAACAGGTTTCAACACTTGAGGTCAAGTGGGACATGTTGTGGTGTCAGATGTTTCCGTCCATTTGTACAGCTTACTGTGACCACTGGGCCGTGTCCATGCTCGTGCAGATCCCTGATGCGGGCCCAGCTGGCACCGGAGCAGTGACGGTTGGTGGATCCAGCCACCAGCGGCTGCTAGACGATTGCCACGACGTTTCGGGTGCTTGCTGGGGTGCTCTACAGTTTTTCTGCAGATGCTAGAGTTTTCTTGGTGGACTGGCTCTCGAGCCCGATTTGCATGTTTTGTATTGTCCGTCCACCGATCGATGCCGGACTTGTGCGTGTGACCAGTCGTAGCGTCGGGCTTGAGATTTTGCATCTCTTTGTTCAGACGGTGTTGCGTTTGGATGCCTGTGCGCAAAGTTACGGCCAAATCAGTGGTTTTTGAGCCGGTTTTAGGACAAACTGACAATGCCGCGTGCGTCACCCGCCGTGTGCCGCGGCAGGTATTCATGCTGTGTGCTTGTCAGTTGTCATTCCTCTCTGCATTACTAAGCTATTGGAGCTTATGAGACTTTGCGCATCTCCCTAGCCTGATCCTTGCTGTTTCTTGCACCTGCTTGCTTGCTAGTGCGTCAGCTGACTGGACAGTGTCGCCACATCAGCAACAGCAAGGTTAGGAAGCTTCCTAGCAATATCTCATGGTATCAGAGCAGCGAGACCCCTCTCGCTGAGTTGCGCCGCAGAGACGCAGCACAGGCAGCAGCAGTGAGAGTCACCGCCGCCGCCACATCCTGGGACCCGTCGCAGCCGACGTTGGCAGCAGAGACTGTTGTGCTTTGTACCGTTCCTGTACAGTTTACTGTGACCACTCGGCCGCGTCCATACTCGTGCAGATCCCTGAGGCAGGCGACCCTGGCGACACCGGCGCGACGACCGGCGGCGGACTACCCGTCTGGAGCTGACCGACCACTGTTCGAGAGCCCCAGATGTCACCGGGACTCCTTGTTGTGACTTCTACGTCTTGCAGGCGCCTTTCGGCGGACTGGGCATGAGGCCCATTTGCATGTTTTTGCATTACATACTCGCTGTCAGTCGATGGATGCATGCATGTGACCAGTCGTTGCGTGCGTCTTTTGATTCTGCACGCCTAGGTTCAGACGGCGTAGGATTCTGACATGTGTGCGCAGAGTTACGGCCAAAACAGTGGTTTTGGGCCGGTTTTAGGACAGCTCTTGGACTGCCGCGTGCGACACCCGCCGTGCGCCGCGGCAGGTATTTATGCCCTGGACCTGTCAGTTGTCATCTCTCTCTGCATTTACTAAGCTATTGAAGCTTATGAGACTTTGCGCGTCTCCCTAGCCTGATCCTTGCTGTTTCTTGCACCTGCCTGCTTGCTAGTGCGTCAGCTGACTGGACAGTGTCGCCACGTCAGTAGCAGCAAGGCTAGGAAGCTTCCTAGCAGTTTCTCATGATATCAGAGCGGTGAGACAGATCTCACCGAGCTGCGCAGCAGAGACGCAGCAGAGCAGCAGCAGTGAGAGTCACCTCTGCAGGAGATCTTCTGGGACCCGTTGGAGACGGTCGACCGCCGTCAACGTGAGACTGCAGCTGCAAAGACAGCAGCAGCGACGCTTACCACCACGCAGAGAGGCGTGGCGGCGGCGGTGCCAGCAGTCCTCCCACAGCCGCAGCAGCTGAGTAGCAGCAGCAGCGCAGCAGCCACAGCCGCAACAGCAGCGTGACAACAGCCGTGGCAGCAGCAGCGCAGCAGCAGCGGCGGCAGCAGCAGCGCAGCAGCCGCAGCGGCGGCGGCGGCAACAGCAGCCGCAGCGGTAGCAGCAACACCAGCAGCCGCCGCGCAGCTGCAGCAGCAGAAGCAGAGGCAACAGCGGCGGCAGCAGCGGCAGTAGCAGCAGCGCGCAGCGCAGCAGCGCAGCAGCAGCAGCAGCGCAACAGCGCGGCAGCGCTGTAGCAGCAGCGAGCTACTGCTGCAGCGCGCAACAGCAGCAGCGGGAGCGTGCAGCGGCTGCTGCCACCGCCGCGCACGCAGCCACGCAGCTGCTGCTGCAGCTGCCCGCGCAGCTGCAACAGCAGCTGGGCGGAAGGTGTCGCGCAGCTTCCGCGCAACCTCCGCGCAGCTGCCACTGGGCGGCTGCATGCTCGTGCAGAACCGCGAGCGAAAAAAAAAAAAAAGTCAGCGTCGACACTGACGTCAGCATTTTGCTTGCTGACGTCATTAGGTCATGCTGACGTCAGCAACCACCTGCTGACGTCAGCACCATACTTAGGCAAATTTCTTGCGGGAAGATCAAAAGTTGCCAGCATTGCAATTCCTCGAGAAACGCAGGCAGCACTGAAATCCGACAAATTTGACCCGTCGTCCCATACTGAGCGGCGACATGAGTTCGCCCGACGACAAGGACAAGGCGCCAGCTGATCCCTCCTCCTCTTCTTCAGAGGTACTCAGCCCTCGCTCACGGGCGATCGCGGACCTACGCAGCCAGCAGGAGGAGATGAGTCGTCTGCAGCGAGAGCAGACTGAGTCGATTCGCACGCTGACAGAGCTTCTGCGTGCTCAGTCCACGGCTCCCTCACGGACTTCTGGAGGAGTTGCCGGTCTTCTGGCATCCGCACAGCACTCGACTCGGGTGGCCACGACAGGGGTTCTGCCTCCCGCACCTCCTGGCGCACACTCTCCACTACCTGAGGACCTCTCTGATGACGAGTCACTCATGCCAGGTTTCGAGGATGACGCCCAGGAGCGGGAGATCCGTCTTCTACGAAAGCGTCTTCGTCAGCTGCAGACGGGCATGCGACCTCCACCTGCATCTCCGATGCGACCGTCATTTCCTTCCCTCGGAGATCACCCTCTTCCAGGCTTCTTCCCTGTCTCCCGGCCTCCTCAGCCTGCGACTGCCCTTCCCACGAAGCGGCAGCCAAAGGACTTTGAGGCGCCACCCCCACGGTACATCAGCGAGGATGGTTTTGATTGCTGGGAGATCCTGTTTCAGGTGTGGGCCACCTCCGAGGGAGTCTGGCCTTACTACCACAGCCCATACCAGACTACAGACCCATCACAGGTGTCGACAGCTGCCCGGGCCATGCGAGGACTTCTCTACGCCATGCCACGCGAGACTGTCGTCGACTTCCGCCCCTTTCTTGGCGAGCCAGGCACAGGCACCGGAGCTGATCCTCGTGGAGGCGGGGACCTGTCGCTGTCCCTACTGGCCGCAGAGACGCACGCCACGCGTGCGTCCCACATCCGCGCTTTCCATTCGCTTCGTCAGGGACCAGCGGAGCCTGCGGCGGATTACTGGCGACGCGCCATGCGCATCTACACGCGCCTGGGTACCTCAGGGGGTACACAGCTGTGGGCACTCCGGGCGATCATGCTCGGAGTTCGCCTGGAGTACACCGACATCTTCGACCGGTACAGCGACGCCGTTCTCGAGCCCTTCTCGGCCTCCATGCAGCTGCTCCCCTGGGCGCATCAGCTTTTCCTCCAGGTGACGTCGACCCGCGAGGCCGCAGTAGCACATCAGGAGGCGTCTCTCGCTGCAGCAGTCGTCGCCTCACCACCATCNCACGCCACGCGTGCGTCCCACATCCGCGCTTTCCATTCGCTTCGTCAGGGACCAGCGGAGCCTGCGGCGGATTACTGGCGACGCGCCATGCGTATCTACACGCGCCTGGGTACCTCAGGGGGTACACAGCTGTGGGCACTCCGGGCGATCATGCTCGGAGTTCGCCTGGAGTACACCGACATCTTCGACCGGTACAGCGACGCTGTTCTCGAGCCCTTCTCGGCCTCCATGCAGCTGCTCCCCTGGGCGCATCAGCTTTTCCTCCAGGTGACATCAACCCGCGAGGCCACAGTAGCACATCAGGAGGCGTCTCTCGCTGCAGCAATCGTCGCCTCACCACCATCTTCCATCCTGCAGTCACCATCATCCAGCTCCACCACGACCGCATCTTCCTCCTCCTCCTCGACCCCGTCTACACCCACGCAGACGCAGGGCGTCGCAGCTACCGCCCAGGGGAAGAAGAAGAACAGGAAGCGCGGGTCGGGCCAGCAGCAGCCGTCATCCAGTGGTAGCAGTGGG
>SZWC01031151.1:10136-23035 GCA_023375785.1 Penium margaritaceum | reverse complement strand
CCGGTTGAGTCCCTGCCCGAGAGGGACGGGTATGTTCTGACGTGACTGATGACTTCACCCGGATGCGGTGGGTCTACAGTCTGCGTCAAAAGAGCGACGCCGCCCTTGCGGTTCGGCTCTGGCTCGTGATGGCTGAGCGTCAGTCTCACCACACGCTACATACTATTCGCTCGGATCGCGGCGGCGAGTTCCTCGGTGAGATGGACTCCTTCTTTGCTGAGCACGGCATTTTTCACCAGGTCTCTGCTCCTGCTACCCCACAGCAGAACAGTGTATCTGAGCGCAGGAACCGCACCATGGAGGATGCGGTTCGCGCCATGCGGTCTGAGTGCGGTCTCCCAGAGTCCTTCGCCTTCGAGGGCTTCGCCTACATGACTTGGGTCTTGAACCGCCTCCCACATGGTCCGCTTCCGAATCATGTTACATCGTACGAGCTCTGGTTTGGCCACCGTGCTGATCTTCGTCTCGCTCGCGTCTGGGGTTCCCTGGCCTCCGTGTTGTACACCGAGGACCAGCAGGGGTCCAAGGTGTCCCCTCGGGGTCGTTTGTGTGCCTTCATTGGCATCTCCCCGCGGTAGAAGGCCTGGCGCTTTTGGGTCCCCACTCATCGTTGTGTCATTGAGTCCCGTGACGCGCTGTTTTTTGAGTCACTCACATACCGTGATCTGACTTCGATCTCAGCCCTCTCTGCAGCTCATGTCCCTTCCTCTGAGGGTCCTCGGCAGATGGGGGAGACTTCTCCGCCAACAACCATTCCTCATCAGGCTGATGTGTCCGCTCGTGTCCCCTCTCGGTCTCCAACACTTGATGATCCGGCTATCATTGCCGTTGGTCCAGAGATCCCGCCTGTTCAGCCTGTTTCACACCCCACAGATGCCGCTGCTCTCACGCCTCCTCCTGTACCATCACCTGTGTCCAATGGCACCCCTGCTTTGGCGTCTGATCCAGTCCAGCCCACTCCTGTCCCTACGTCGGCTGACACTCCTGTCTCAGTGTCCGGGCCAGCCTTGCCTGCTGTAACATCCAGCTCTGTGTCCCCCACACATGCATCTCCTCGCACGACATCTCCGGCTGCCTCGTCTCAGCCCTCACCAGCTGTGGTTGTACTTGTCCCTGTGGTCGTACCTGTTCCTGAGCCTGAGGTGCGCCCCTCGTCCTCCGGTTACTCCCGTGAGCCTGGTGGCCGCCATTGACCACTGGATTCCGGAGCTCAGCGAGCGTCGGGTCCCGGACCCAGGCGTTCCTCTTGTAGCATCGCGAGCGGTGATCCAGGCACAAAGGCCTTAGGCCTGAGTGTCCGCACTGAGCTTTCAGAGGTACACCCAGCGTGCCCCATAGGACACGACCTGGTCACTCTCGAGTTCCATATCGCCTGTGATGCAACAGCTGATCTCGTGGCCGTCAGGCCTGACACTGAGGTGTGTGCACTTGCCACGCAGAGTTCCCCCTCTATGGTGTCTGACCCGGGCACATTGAGGGAGGCTTTCTCATCGCAGGATGTTGATGCCTGGCGAGCTGCTTGCGAGGATGAGCTTTGTGCTATCCGAGAGCACAGAGTCTATGAGCTGGTCGACCTTCCCCCTCGGAGGAAGGCGATTCAGGTCAAGTGGGTCTTTCACAAGAAGTTGAAGCCGGATGGCTCACTGGAATGCTACAAGGCCCGCTTGGTCGTCAAGGGGTACTCTCAGATTGAGGGAGTTGATTACACTGACACCTTTGCCCCTGTCGGCCGCATGACCACAGCTTGAGCTCTGTTCGGTGTAGTGGCTCAGCATGATTGGGAACTGCACCAGATGGATGTGAACAATGCGTTCCTCCATGGCTCTCTGAATGAGGAGATCTACGTGGCTCAGCCACGAGGCTTTGAGGACGGTGACAAGGTCTGGCGCTTGCGCAAGTCCTTGTACGGCCTCAAGCAGTCTCCACGGTGTTGGAACCGGGAGATCACTGGCACCTTGACTCGCGCAGGATATGTACAGAGTGAGGCAGACCCCTCGCTCTTCATCCACTGACACCTGAGCGGTTCACCACCATCCTGGTCTATGTTGATGACCTTTTGATCGTGTCTCCGTCCGTGGAGGCCGTGAAGGAGGCCAAGGCCGTCCTGTAGACTGCCTACAGGATGAAGAACCTCGGTCCTGCATCGGTGTTTCTTGGTATGGAGATCGTGTGAGATCGCAGACATCGGACACTGTTGCTGCATCAGGCCCGATACGCACGAGTCGTGGGGGAGCGTTTCAGCGATCTCCTTGGTGCAGTGCCCATCGCTTCCACACCCCTGACACCTGATGGGCAGGATTCCCTGAAGGTGGATGACCTTACGCAGCTNCACCAGATGGATGTGAACAATGCGTTCCTCCATGGCTCTCTGAATGAGGAGATCTACGTGGCTCAGCCACGAGGCTTTGAGGACGGTGACAAGGTCTGGCGCTTGCGCAAGTCCTTGTACGGCCTCAAGCAGTCTCCACGGTGTTGGAACCGGGAGATCACTGGCACCTTGACTCGCGCAGGATACGTACAGAGTGAGGCAGACCCCTCGCTCTTCATCCACTGACACCTGAGCGGTTCACCACCATCCTGGTCTATGTTGATGACCTTTTGATCGTGTCTCCGTCCTTGGAGGTCGTGAAGGAGGCCAAGGCCGTCCTGTAGACTGCCTACAGGATGAAGGACCTCGGTCCTGCATCGGTGTTTCTTGGTATGGAGATCGTGCGAGATCGCAGACATCGGACACTGTTGCTGCATCAGGCCCGATACGCACGAGTCGTGGGGGAGCGTTTCAGCGATCTCCTTGGTGCAGTGCCCATCGCTTCCACACCCCTGACACCTGATGGGCAGGATTCCCTGAAGGTGGATGACCTTACGCAGCTGGGGGAGACAGTGGACATGACCTTGTACCTCCGTCTCATCGGATCTCTGTTGTACCTGGCCACTACCACGCGTCCCGACATCGCGTTCGCCGTCAACCTCCTCGCTGAGTTCTCGCAGGCTCCACGTGCGAGAGATCTTCATGCGGCTGTGCGAGTGGTACGATACGTGGTCTCCACGCCGTATCTTGGACTCTACTTTTGTCGACAGTGTTCGGTGGTCCTTGACGGCTACATTGATAGTGACTGGGCTTGGAGCCTTGATGGGCGCAGTCGTACTGGCTACGTGTTTTTGCTCGGTGGTACTGCTTTGTCTTGGCAAAGCGGGAAGGAGGGCTGCATCGCACGCAGCTTGTCGGAGGCAGAGTATGTGGCTTTGGGCGCAGGGGCTGCTGAGGCAGTATGGATGCAACGCTTGTTTCTTGAGCTTGGGCAGTCAGTACCCGCCATTGTACTTCGTTGCGACAACCAGAGTGCTCTCGCCATTGCGGAGAACTTTGGTGTTTTTCATGCTCGCACAAAGCACATTGTGGTTGAGCATCACTTCGTTCGTGATCTGGTGGAGTGACGCGTGATCTCCATCATGTGGATTGGTACTGACACGCAGCGTGCTGACTTCTTGACAAAGACACTTGCTCGCGGAAAGTTCCTGGTGGCCATTCGTTCTGTTGGGCTTCACCCTGTGCGTGAGAGTGGTTGAGTGTGGGATGTTCATCTTCGTCTCATTTGTTTGTGTCATTCACTATTGTGTTCGTACCAGTGTTGCACGCGTATGGACATGCGTACCATTGGGTCATGGGGGAGTATTTTGCTTTGTGCCGTTCCTGTACAGTTTACTGTGACCACTCGGCCGTGTCCATACTCGTGCAGATCCCTGAGGCGGGCGGCCCTGGTGACACCGACGCGACGACAGGCGGCAGACTTCCAGCTTGGAGCTGACCGACCACTATTCCAGAGCCCCAGATGCCACCGGGACTCTTTGTTGTGTTTTCTACGTCTTGCAGGCGTCTTTCGGCGGACTGGCCATGAGGCCTATTTGCATGTTTTTACATTGTATGTCCTCTGTCTGTCAATGGATGCATGCATGTGACCAGTCGTAGCGTCCGTCGTTTGATTCTGCAGGTCTAGGTTTAGACGGCGTAGCATTCGGACATGTGTGCGTAGAGTTACGGCCAAAACTGCTGTTTTGGGCCGGTTTTAGGACAGCTTTTGGACTGCCGCGTGCGACACCCGCCGTGCGCGGCAGCAGGTATTTATGCCATGGACCTGCCATTTGTCATCTCTCTCTGCATATGCTATATTGAAGCATTCTGACTCTGTGCCTTGTGTCTCCTAGCCAAACCCTTGCCGTTGTGTGTACGACCTGTGACTGTCGTCACCGTCTGATCAGGCACTGACGCCTGGTCAGCGGCTGTGTTGCTAGGAAGCTTCGACGCACTTTCTCAGCATGTTGCATCGTCAACGCCTGGCCAGACCAAACGCCCCTATCTCGCTGTTGCGTCGTGCCCATTGCGTTGGTTGGCATTCTCGCACCTGGTGAGTATGGGTCATGGGGGCATTATACATATTTATCTTCCGTTTTTATGTCTAAAATGCCCTCATTCTGGCCGCATGGCGGCTTCAACGTCTCTCGGTTCGCCGACCCAAGACTGGCAAACCGTTTAAGCCACACGTAGCGTTCGGAGGCAACTTTCGCCTAGTCCCCAGCACCTGAATCCCTTCATAGGCGACCCAACCGTTGACTATGTTGACCCCATGCACGTCCGGTCATTAGCTGAGTGGGATGAAGGCATGAGAAAGCATGACAAATGGGAGGCGCAGCAAGAAGCTGCGCTGTTGGCATCCATGACCCCCGGATCCCCCGACCCTGGACCCGTCACATAGAAAGGTGGTTAAGCAGTGCGGGTCCATCCGGATTGATACTACCCGCCTCGTGGTACGTGCTACATTCGTGATGGTCTCCCGCCATGGCTTGTCCCCTCTCTGGTTTACAGTGCTTGCTAGGCGAACGTCCCACGATAGTTAGCCGGAAGTTGGGCAAACAGCACTGCCCAACCCGCAAGCAGAAACAGTCCTCGCATAATCGTAAGACCTCGTCGTCACCGTGTGCCACACTATCCCGTCATCTATGTACACTTGGACTGAATGTGTTGCTGGCTTTGGCGTGCAATCCCCTCTGACAAGGATGACGACTGAGACGGGGCGCAATTCCCGGGAGGCATGGAGTTCCAGACCATGGAATAGTGCCGCTGTGCCATCGAAGATTAGGCTATCCAACAGCAGCTCCCGTTGAAGTGGGAGAGGTCGGAGCCCGGCCAAACAGTGGTGCACTACTGCAACCGCAACAGCGAGGGGTGCGAGTGGGTCATCCGTGCCCGCATGACAAGCAAGTCCCACAGTTGCGTGGTGTCTTCATTCGTGGACCCCCAGCCAGAAGAAGGAGAACCCGGCGCGCACGACCAAGTGGGTCCTACGACGTATCCGAGACTCGGTGGCCCGAGACCTGACCAGAAACGTAAAAGCACTCTGCGGGTTCGTCGAAGTAATTACCCATGAAAAAGTGGGCTACCAGCTCATCTTAAGGACACGTAACAAGGCTCGAGAGGTAGTCATGGAGGAAAAATCAACATCGTGGACCCTCTTCCCCACGTACTGCGCTGAGGTGAGTCACTAACAACTGTGCATATATATTGCCCAAGTTGACATTTTTGGAAGCTGCCGGTTTCATCATGGGCCTCCATGCTTGCGCACTTGCAGCTCATGCGGGTGGACCCAGACACGATCGCCGTTGTAGAGCAGAATGAGACATATTTCCGTTGATGCTTTGTGGCACCTGGTGCCTTTTGCAAGGCGTGGGTGCACGTGCGCCGCATTGTGACACTGGACGGCACGTTCCTCAAGAACGGGTACAAGCAGGTGATGCTCATCCCCCAGTTCTTTGACGTCAACAACATCAGCGTGTCCATGGCATACGCCATTGTGAGCAAGGAGGATGAAGACAATTGAGGCTGGTTCCTACTCCAGCTGTCGAACGGATACTAGACCCTACGAGAGGGCGGCACAACCATAACCAGTAACCGGGACGCGGGTCTTATGGCGGCCATGTAGAAGCTGCTCCCTTGTGCCAACAACAAGTAATAACCTTCCACATCAAGGAGAACATTCAGGTAACGTACAACAAGACCGCGTCCAAGATCTTCCGGCGGTTGGCACACGCTTAAAAACGAGAGGACTACGACAAGTTGAGTCTAGAGCTGATGGACACCAACTAGGGCGCTTACACCTACGTCTTCGGCCATGGCGACGAGGACGTCATCACGTTGCGGTTCTAGAGCCGCTTCCATGGTCTACCGGGTATGGCGGCCACACCACGAGTAATGCCGCAGAGTCACTAAACGCACGGATCATCGAAGCAAGGAAGTTGTTCTCGTTCCACTGCTTTGCCAGCCTTTACCCTTTCATCCAGAAGCTTTTTGCGATGCGTAGGAAGCTGGCACACAACATCAGCATGAGCAGCAACCAAGAGAGGAAGTGGGTGACTACACTCCGAAAGGCAGAACACAACTGCTTGGCGGCACGTGATTACGAGGTGGTGCACACAGGGAACATCATGGTAACAGTCACTGGGAGCATGGGTGTGTCGCGGGAGGTGAACAACCACATGCGTAAGTGTAGATGTGGCCGCTACCAAGAGTTCAGCATTCCGTGTGTCCATGCATGTGCACTGCTGCTTGAAAACGGGGTGACCCCAGATGGCAATACCGACATGGCCTATAGTGTTGCTGTATGGAAGCGCTGCTACGGCCACCCCATGCCTGACGTGAACCTGAAGGCATTGAAGCGAGCACCACCCAAACCAAACCGTGAGGGGGAGCCACCGGGACCCGGGTGGCAGGTACAAAGCGGCCGTTTAGTGGAACGTCCCCAAGGAAAATGCAAGCGGTGGGGCGACCTGCTGCGCGCCAACCACATATGTGGTCGATGTGGTCGGAAGGGTCATGCAAAACGTTGGTTCACAAACCCACCCGTACCAATACAAACGCAAATGGCTGCAGGACACTCGACTGAGATAAGCACACAGGAGGTTGCTACAACTAATGTTACGGAAGATGCAGCAGGAGACATCATTGCTACAACTGACGTGGAAGCATGAGCTAGTGCACATACTGCTGCAGATAGTGGAGGAGCCACGACTGAGGCGGGCCTTGTCAACGGCGACGTAACTCAGGAGCAGACCGCAAATGTTGAGGAACAAGGGAAGAGGAGGATGACGAGGAATACGAGGAGGAAAGCACAAAACAAGAGGAGAACAATGAGGTCTTGGTCGCCAGACCCGCTCCTGAAGATGACTGCACATCTGACTAGACAGATTGCGAGACCTCAGACGAGGAGTACGACCCAAACAAAGACACCAGGAGAGCAGGGCATAAGGCAGAGGAGGCTGCTTTCCGGCGTTAGTATGCCATGGTACGCGAGATCGTATCCAAGATGGGACTTCCTGACCTTGACCTTTTGCCAAAAATTGGAGCTCTGTGAAGTTGATTTCATCTTTACNCTCGCAGTGTCATTCTTAGCATAGGCATTGCCCTTGCACACTCCATGACTTAACATTACTCTTCCACACTTAACGTACATCTTGAATGATTATCTTTGTTTGTATGCTTGCAGGTACACAAGGCTATCCTACTCATGCGTGTCCAAGCATCCTCAAGCAGAGGATCACGAGGGTCGAGAATGGGAGTTTTTTGTTAGGGGGCGGTTTAGGTTGCAGCGCTTGGCTGTGGGGGCGTGTGAACATGGTCAGATTTCACGTGACCAACCAGAGGAAGTGTTTGATGATGTAGTGGAGTGTGGAAATGCCTGCTCGTGTGCAGCTTGTGATGTCATCCGCTGGGTGCACAACTTGCTAGTGTATGTGCAAGAGTGGATTGCCTTGTGTGATCTCTCCCCATTGTAGTACATGTGGAAATGAAGCATTACTACGTTGCCTCATTTTTAGTTCCTAAACGTTGCAATATTTGTTCATTCTTTGTGCACACTGACATGATAGGTACCGGTCTTGCCTTTGAATGTTAGACGTGGACAGAGTTCCCTAAATGCATGCAACTAAATGAGGTGGCTAGCAAGTAGTATAGAGTTAACTAAGCTATCATTGGTAATGTCATTGTGCAAACATTGCAAAACACATGTAATTGGTATTTGCGTGTGATTCTAGAGTAAAGGGTCTTTGATAATCAGGAATTGAACCTTTCTCAACACAAAACCCTACACACTTTACACAATTAGAAGTATTGTTACACATTTATGTTCAAGATGGGTTCTGTCACTAGGATTGAAAGATTTTGCAAGAATAGAGAGCCTTGTACACTTGATGTAGAGTTTGACAAACCCCATTCACATGAGTAGTAAGATGACTATGAATATAAATAGTACAAATACACCATGCAAACGACACAGACACACAAGTCATGTCCAAAGGATACTGTCCAGGAAACCTCCCTGGTGTACAACACAAAATGTGGGGAAAGTATGACTGATTGTACAGAGTTCATGAAATATTGTAACGGAGTATGGGTACTCCAGACATATNACAAAATCGTGGTTCAATCCGACATTAAAAGGAGGGCATTGTAGAAATAAAATCCTGAATACAAACTCACATGCCCCTCAAAACACGGGGTAAGGTGGACATAAACTGCGTGAAAAACATCAACGGTAACATGCACACAAGTCACTACGGACTCGGTGGCTTGGTCCATACCCACGGCTCCCATGGCTCGGGACAGTTGGGCGGCCTACTACTCAGCATGGGCACTCCCAAGTTTCATGCCATTTGTTCAGGAGACACAGGAGCTAGGGTCCATGATGGTTCTTCATGGCCCAACTATATGTTGCGTGCAACATACCGCTCCCACTCTTCCTTCAATGTGACCCATGCCCGATGATTCTCCACAGGGTCTGCTTCGGGAGTACCCAATCCATGATGTGCCGGGCCGTTCGGTCGTCCATCGGTGACCATGTTGATCCAACGTGTACTCAAAGTTTGACAGTAGGTGTATACTTAACGAAATGGACTGACGGGGGAGCACTTAAAGTACACACAACAGTACCTGTTCATAGTGCGAACCGGTACAAAGAACAAGTTCGACGGTCGAGCTCTTCTTTGGTGAATGGCAGAATTTGGCACATAAATCTGGTCCAACTTCTTGTCCTATGGTTTGAAACGTGCGGCTACAATGTCGCGGGAGCAGAATGTACCTGCCCGTGTCCACGTCAAAATGGGCTAAATGCATCACACGAGCGTCATCTTGCGGACGACGACATCCGTAAACCCAAACCATCTTGTGCTGATCTACGAGGCGGAAGTTGCGCCAAATGCGCTGGCATCCAAACCGTTGCAGGACATGATAGGTTGTTGAGGCTGCGTATGACATGGACTGGCCAGTTGGGGACCACCATCATTTTCTTGAAAAACAGTCGCTCCTCAGCAATTGCCCTGTGTACATGTCATGGGAATTTTTGTCCATTGGTCATTGTCAAACATTTTCAAAGGCTGCCAAGGAGGATATGCAATAAGAAAGGTGAGTGCATGTGGGGGAGGGGGAGGGGGATGCATGCTGCACACAGTGTGTACACGTATCGTCCTGCCGACGGTCATGCATGACTGTCCAGTGTGGCATAGACGTGGCTATGTCGTCGCAATGTAACAGCTCGCAAGCCTATTCTTGACTGGTTTGTAGATCATTTCATCCAATGTGCTCCATGTTTGGTGTCTTAGCACTTCACGCCATGCCTCAGCCACACTGCCTGGTGTGACCGGAGCATGGTGCTCCAAATAGAGGATAAGCTAGGTGAGTGTGGGACTCGGGGTACACAGGATGTTTAGTTACAAGAAAGAATAGAAGTTATGCCCAATCTTCACCACGGTTGGGCAACTTCCCCACCACACGTGGGGAAGTTGCCACACACCTACCACAAACCTAAGTCTTGAAGTCGAGAACTCCCTCTCCTTGCACGTAGGACCTGCACTGCGTGAGTACCTGGATAATTCCTTGCCGGATGACAACAGAAGCGCATTTGATGATGTCATGTTTGGTTGCAGCGTGACTACAAGGATGATTGGTTTGGCAGGCAATTGGCCGAGTGGGATGCCCTACCTTAAAACCAACCCTTTGAGGAGCCTCCCTNTTCGCGCTTTGTGCGTTAGGTGCAAGAGGCGAGTCCGACGAGGAGACATGTCTATCCCCAAAGAAGCGCAAAGGGGGACATGATTTTTGTGAATATGGAGGAGGCACGCGCCTTTGTCGACGACTATGCCGTGGACATTCGCTTTGGTCTGAAGTGGTTGCGTAATGAGCTTGCGTGTTTCCACGTCACATGTGCGTACGTCAAGAACAAGGGCTGCAAGAGGCTACTCTAGGCGCATATCAATAGGAAGTGCGGCCATGTGATTGTCTCCCAGTACACCAAAGGAAGTAACTGTATTGCGAGCTTGTGAGAGTTCACTCTATTATTCCCTTGCTTGCTGTAGCTCATCTGTGTGGACCCTGGTCCTCACACCGTTGCACAAACTGATAAGGATGGTGCCTTCTTTCAGAGTTTCATTGTACTGCGTACTACAAGAATGGGCTACCGACATAATTGCATGATTTTGAGAATTGTCATAATTAAATAAAAAAAAGACACAAGCAAGTACTCTTGCTTTCCTAGTACTTCAACACCAACGACCATGCCATCTCCATGGCATGTGCCCTTGTGCCTCTCAAGATGAGAAGGCTTGGATATTTCTTTGTTGCCAGCTTGCCATTGCATACCCTATAGCTACTCCAGCAGGAACATGCATCATCTTTGACATGGAGAAGGGCTTGCACAAGGCAGTGAGCAAGTACCTCTCAACTGCCACACATACCTTTTGTTTGTGGCACCTTAGAGAGATGTGCAAGCAAACTACGGAAAAAAACTGGCGTTCTGGGCAAGGAAGCATACATATGCCCTCAACATGGACTAGTGGGAGAAGACAAAAACACATATGTACCAAGTGAGTCCTACAACTTACATCTACCTGTTTGGCAGGGTTAAGGAGAGTGGTTAGCTGGAGAAGGGTGTACAGCTGGAGAAGTGGACTTGGCTGTACTTCCCCCTTGAAAAAGGTGGTTATACGACTTCTAACGTGACGGAAAGTTTGAGCTGGCGCATTGCCTGGCATTGGAGGATGGGACCATACTCCTGCTTTATGTCCATGTATCCATTTGTCCAACAACTATTTGTGGCACGTCTTCAACAAGAAACCGAGGCAAAGGATGCATGGGCCCCACAACAGGCAAAGCGGCTTTTGTACTGTCTCCAGCTAGAGCGTGAATACACAGTGACTAAGGAAGGACCAGACATAGCGACCATCATGGGGGTAACATACATTCCATGACATGTATCCCTGATTCAGAAGACATGCAGCTATGACCATATGAAGGTATTTGGGTTGCCGTGCCAGCATGTGTGCGCGCTTATGCTCATGAAGCGGCAGAATGCAGATACCATGGTTGACCCGGTCCTCACATGCATGGCATTCTACCAGGTGTACACCAACAACATGCCGTCGCCGGTGGTGAAAAGCATTAATTTGGCTCAGCCGGTCTGGCTGCAGCCAGGACCACGTTGTGGCAGTGGACATCCACGAAGCGCACGCAAGGAGAGGAAAAACACGAGGAACAAGAATTTCATCTACCCACGTTGTGGGCACATGGGCCACGCCAAAACATGCTGCCCCAACCCTACAACTCCAAGTCCGACACAAGCTGCAACCCTGTATGCTCTACCAACAGAGTAGCAGGAATTTCACTGAGGTGGTGTACATTGTACGATGGTTGAGGAGTAATAGTGTGTGTAGACGTTACGTCTGGCTCGATATTTTGCATCGAATGGTTGAGACGATGTTGCATTCGGATATCTGTGTGCGGACAGTGGGCCAAAGCTATGATTTGTGGGTCGTTTGAATACAAAGTGACCCTGCTACGTGCGTCATCCGTAGTACACCACGACAGCTACTTATGTTCACTATGATTGCCAGGAAGCTTCCTAGCACGCTTGCCACTGACTAGGCATCAGCGCTAAGTCAGCTCGCGGCATCAACACCGGTCGGATACAAAACGGCAAGGGTTTGGCTAGGCGACACAGTGTCAAAATTGCTTCCATAAAATGAACACATGCAAAGAGAGTTACAATAATGAGAAACAGCCAACTGAATAGCTGTGAGGCCTGGTGTACAACTAGGGGCACGTTTGGCTGTACACCAGGTGCAACTCGTGCAAAACTACCCAAAGTCCCGGAACGGCCCAGCCGAGGCCAAAACTTCCTGCACAGGCGTCAAAACGACGCGTTGTTTTGAACCACAACGACCAACACGATGAGCCGGACACGTCCATAGCGTGCGATGCAAGTCTCCTCGTGGCTCCGGAACATGTCTTTGGGTGCCCGGGTCTCAACCGACAAGCAAGGTACACAGCTAAGCTACGGGAAACACATCACGAGCTCCTAACACGTACGCATTGGTTCAAGGCTCTGGGTCTCCACGTTGCACCAGTACGACCCACCAGGTGCGCGGGTCTCAACTAGAGTCACCTCAGGTCTCCTCGTGACCCTAGAACATGGCTCCGGTTGCCCAGGTCTTGGCCACCGAGAAAACTCTAGCAGCTACACACCCACAAACCTCGATGCCGGAATGTAGCGAATGCATCACATCTGCAACGTCGTATGTGCTCATGCAGTCTGGGGATCTCTAGAAGACCTCTGATGCCACAATCGCTGTGTGGAGCGATGTTGACTCGAAGCCCACACAACAACAATGTTGTGAGCTTGACAGTTGCCATTTCTCCCTGCATGCTTAATCTTTCAAAGTTTATGAGACTATGTGTGACTTGCGTAGCCAAACTCTTGTTCTTGCACCTGCGTTGCATGCTAGTGCCTCAGCTGATGAGAGAGCATCACCATGTCAGCAACAACAATGCTCGGGAAATCTAACGAGGCCCCTCTCCCCCC
>SZWC01031150.1:12838-23036 GCA_023375785.1 Penium margaritaceum | reverse complement strand
CCGCGTCGCAGCGCTGCGACGCTGCGCCCGCGGCGCAATGAGTCCATCGTCCTTGGTTGCTAGAACAGGCGATGCATGCGTATGGGCTGAGCACGCGCTGCGCTCGTTTTCCGTGAGGAGCCGGAATACCTTCAGGACGACCAGGTTGGTCCGTTTTCTTTGGGCAGCCCTCCTTGCTCTGGCTCCCTTGGCCAGCAGAGCTAGGCAAAGCAAAGCGTATATGGCCTCCCCGCTCTGCCTTACTCCGCTCCCTAGTTGCCTACGAGTCGTAGGCAGTGCTAGACGTCTGGGCGTTCTTATCCACACATAGCTGACAATAGAATGAGCAACGTGATCTGCTATGTAGGGAACGGGCACGGGGATCTGCCCGCGTCGCTGGCCCCGCGGCGGACAGTAGTCACGGAAGTGGTCTTGTCCGCGAAAAGCAGGAGGCGGGATGGCGCCTCACACTCACCCTCCTGCCGCCCTGGCCGTGGCTCATGCCAGCCCCTCACATGCGGTTTGGTTGGCATCGCGACTAGACACGGAGGTCNTCTGATTTTTCCCGACTACAGGGCTATGGGCCATCCACATTCAGTGCTCTGTAGCACGTTCGAGGATCGCCCATGTGGTTTTCGGGATCTACTCGGAATCAACGTTGTCCTATTTCGGTGGCCATAGTTCACATTTTTTGGGGTTACGTAGTAACCCTATGCAATCGGTTCGGTATCCAGGAATCAGCGCTGACGTCAGAAAATCCGCCGCACAAGGACTTCCGCGACGGCAATTCTGTCTGCGGTCGGTGTTTCTGTCCACCGACAGCCCATCGAGTTTTTTCTAGGCATTTTTTTCGGCACTTCTGTCGCGTCCGGAAGACAGGCCCTCTGTGAGCGCGATTTTCCTTGCGGAAGCGACTCCCAGTCCGAGAAACACGCGCGAATCGGACAGACTTCGCGCAGCAACCAGGGTTTTTCCCGAAACAGATACCGGACATCGCAAGCAAGCACTTGACTTCACCGACGACTTCTCGGACAGGAGGGGAAGGTGGAGCAAAACTCGTTTCCAAGGCAGATAACATGTTTGAACCCGGCTGCAGTCTACTACTACGTAACCCCGATGCAAGCCTGCGTGCAGCCAATGCCACTAGTTTCCAGAGGGAAACCTCCCTGTTGCAACAGAGCGCCAAGCTCACCGCAAGTCGGACGACGGCTATGGCGGTGGGATGGTTTACCGTCACAACAGATGCGATTCCTGCGTGCTGAATTTCACGGAAGCTAAAACAGCAGCCGCCGGAAAACCCCAGAAAAACGCATCCTACCGGGTCCTCGACAGGAGGGGCGAACCGTTTGAGGGGGGTTGGAGAAGGGGGCTCGCCATTTCCCGCCACCCGGGCTGCAAGAATATGCCTCGTGCACAGGCTTGCAGTATCCACACCCTGCCCCGCTTCGCATGCTTCGATCTGACACCCACAAATCGTTGATATGCCAGTTGTGGCAAACCGCGTTGCTCCATACTGGGCCAAACCTGCTGCCATCGCCTTGCCTGCAGCAAGAGATGAGGCAGTCGGGCAAGGTCGTGACGGGGCGGTACTCTTGTTGGGCCGAAAGGGCAGAGGAATCGCGGCCATGGCTGGGGGGATAGGAGTTACCCGCACCCTCGAATTCACTCACCCACTGGTGCTCTTGGATGGTTGTGTGAAGCAAATATCCAGATACCCCGGGTTCAGAAAGCAAACTCGTCAAACCCCTTGTCGCTGAAAAGTATACTACAGGTCGCCCCGAATTTCATTTGATTATCACCACAAGCCCCATCTTTACTCTTTTGGTCACAGTAAATCCTGCGATGACCCGTAGGGTAGATTGCTTTATTTCAACATACCCCGACATGAGGGGTACACTGGAACGACACAATGTTCCCCGTTTCCGTCTTGAGGCTTCTAAGGTGTTTTTAGCATTTTTCAAATTTATCGGAACATGTCCTAAGAAACAGACTGAAAAGCCTCTTATCGTCAGATGTTGTCTTTGAATTGCTCGCATGTTTGTTTTTTAAACCCCCCATCCCCAAATGACGTTTTCCAATGTATCCGCCTTTCTCCCCCCGCATTTTTGGAAGGTCTCATTTTACTTCTTAAAAATTTTTGTTAGCAGTAACAATTTTACATTGAGAGATTGCATTGAAGTCGTAAAATGGAAATGTATGGACAATGACCATGTACCCGACCGGGTACCTTGTTACTGAAACTCTGGTCGTGGGACGTCCTGACATCAACGTTTTGAAGTCGGGGCACATGGATATAATAAATCGAAACACGGGGCGAATGGATACGACAATCCTTCGAACGAGGTGGATAGTCTTATCGAAAACCCGGAACGGGGTACCTCGTAACATTGCCGATGGTTGTGTGCGAACGCGTGCAATGATGGTGGTAGACAGCTTTCTCGATTTGAGGGTCGTTTTGGGATTACATCCTGGCAGACAGCGGTAGGCGAGGGCAGCAGAAAAGTGTGGGGGGACTCGCATATGGACTTCCATATGCGAGTCAAATGAATGATGTCACCAAAAGTGTGGGGGGACTCGCATTTGCATTGTCAGTCATGTCTGCTTCAAGGGATGACCTTTCGAGTAGCAGGAGGATTCAAGATCGATCGGCGAAGTCGAGATAAATGCAGGGGCAGAAACCATGACAAAATCTGAGCTACTGCTTCCGGAACGAAAGCCGCCACACCAAAACCTTCATTCACAACCTGCAAAACAAAAACAACGTAGGACTTCCACACATCCCCATCCCCATCCCCGCTGACAGGAGGAAAGTGCCACACGACACTAGCAGAAGAGTATGGCCTCCTTCAAACCGCCTCGTTGCAACTCTACCACGACTTTGCACATTTTCAAGTTCCACATGAAAGTTAATGCATGGGTTGCTCTGAGTTTGCCTTCACGTATGGACGTGTAGCAATTCTTGGTGGCATTCTTAAGTCGCGAAGATTTCCAAATAGAAATTCTCCAAAGAACTCACTTAAATACTCAAAGAAAGATATCAATCAAAAAGTGTGGACCACTGAAATAGACCAAAGAAAAGGTCAAAAGCAAGATTTTTAAAACCAATGAGCGAGTGAAGAATCATCTCCAATAGCACAAGAAATCACATAAACATAGAGGAGAAGATGCAACAAAGGAAAATGGGGAGTTGGAACAGTGAGAGATGACTAGGCGACAGTAAGTAACAAGCTCGCCATGACAAAAAACATGGGACTAAAGCTTCCGGTCAGCTCAACAAGCAAAGAGGCCAAGCCAACAAAAGAGGTCAAGCCAACATAAGAAGACTCACCCGCTCACCAAAGAGCTTGCAAGTAAGCTAGACCCACATAAACAAGTTGGTTGAAACCAACCAAATACAGAAAAACATTAGAAGGCAAGGTGGGAACATGACAAGCATGGTCACATAAATAGGACGGGATACAAGATCAATACAGCAGGTGTTTGTTGTGCTTTGTGCCGTTCTTGTACAGTTTATTATGACCACTCGGCCATGTCCATACTCGTGCAGATCCCTGAGGCACGCGGCCTTGGTGACACCGGCGCGACGATAGGCGGTGGACTACCAGCTTGGAGCTGACTGACCACTGTTTTAGAGCCCCAGATGCCACCGGGANGTCAGCCCAACAAGCAAAGAGGCCAAGCCAACAAAAGAGGTCAAGCCAACATAAGAAGACTCACCCGCTCACCAAAGAGCTTGCAAGTAAGCTAGACCCACATAAACAAGTTGGTTGAAACCAACCCAATGTAGAAAAACATCAGAAGGCAAGGTGGGAACATGACAAGCATGTTCACATAAATAGGACGGGATACAAGATCAATACATCAGGTGTTTGTTGTGCTTTGTGCCATTCTTGTACAGTTTGGTATGACCACTCGGCCATGTCCATACTCGTGCAGATCCCTGAGGCAGGCGGCCTTGGTGACACCGGCGCGACGATAGGCGGTGGACTACCAGCTTGGAGCTGACTGACCACTATTTGAGAGCCCCAGATGCCACCGCGACTCTTTGTTCTGTTTTCTACGTCTTGGAGGCGTCTTTCGGCGGACTGGCCATGAGGCCTATTTGCATGTCTTTACATTGTATGTCCTCAGTCTGTCAATGGATCCATGCATGTGACCAGTCTTAGCGTCCGTCTTTTGATTTTTCACGTCTAGGTTTAGACGGCGTAGCATTCGGACATGTGTGCGCAAAGCTACGGCCAAAACAGTTGTTTTGGGCCGGTTTTAGAACAACTTTTGGACTGCCGCGTGCGACACCCGCCGTGCGCCGCGGTAGGTACTTATGCCATGGACCTGTTATTTTTCATTTCTCTCTGCATATGCTGTATTGAAGCATTCTGACACTATGCCTTGTGTCTCCTAGCCAAACCCTTGCCGTTGTGTGTACGACCTGTGACCGTCATCACCGTCTGATCAAACACTAACGCCCGGTCAGCGGTTGTGTTGCTAGGAAGCTTCTATGCACTTTCTCATGGTATCAGAGTAGTGAGACAGTTCTCACTAAGCTGCGCAACAGAGACGTAGCAAAGCAATAGTAGTGAGAGTCACCGCAACAGCAGAGTTCCTCGGGTCTGTTGTAGACGGTCGGTCGCCATCAACGCACTCCACCCACCACATGAGATTGCAGCTACTAAGGCAGTAATAGCGGCATGTACCACCACAAATGCGTGGCAGATGTAAAGCGTGAAGCCGCCTTCCTACAGCCGAGGCAACAGAGGCGGTGACACAGCAATGCAGCAGCAGCGGCCGCAGTAGTAGCGTGGTAGTAGCGGTAGCAGCAACAGCGTAGCAGTAGCGTCCGCAGCAACAGCGCAACAACGGCATTGGTGGCAGCAGCACAGCGGTAGCACTGGCAGTCACGGCGGCCACAGCAGAGTAGTAGCGACAGTAGCAGCAACAACAACGTAGTAGTGGTAGTAGTAGCAGCGCGCGGCGGTTGCAGCCAACAACAGCTACAACGCGCAGTAGCAGCTGTAGTGCGCAGCAACAGTAGTAGCAGCGCAGCCGTTGCTGCCACCGATGCACACGCAGCTACGCAGCTACTGTTGCAGCTGACGGCATAGTTGTAGCAGCAGCTAAGCGGAAGCTACTACGTAGCTTCCGCGAAGCTGCCGCGCGCCTTTGCGAAGTGGCTCTACACTCGCGCAGAACCATGACAAAAAGAAGGAAGGAGGGGACGGACTGACGTTAGCATTGTTGATTGATGACGTCATCAGGTCATGCTGATGTCAGCAACCACTTGCTGACGTCAAAATTATACTTGGCCAAATTTTCACCCGGAAAGTCAAAAGTTGCCTGTGTTGTAACTCCTCGAGAAACACAGACAGCTTTGAAATGCAACAAACTTGACCTGTCGTCCCATAGTGAGCGGCGACATGAGTTAGCCCGACGACAAGGACAAGGGGACAGGTGATCCCTCCTCCTCTTCTTCAGGTATATTGAGCCCTTCCTCGCAAGCCATTGCGGACCTGCATAGCCTCAAGAATGAGTTGCGTTGTCTGTAGCAAGAGCAGACTGACGTGATCCGCATGCTAATTGAGCTTCTGCATGCTCAGTCCATGGCTCCTTCGCAGATTTTTGAGAGAGCTGCCGGCGTTGCGACCTCTACCCAGCACTCGGCCCAGCTTCCCTTGACAGGTACTCCGCCTGCTTCACCACCTGTTGTGGTTTCTCCACCACTTGATGACCTCCTTGATGACGAGCCATTCATGCCAGGCTTCGAGGATGACTCCGAGGAGTAGGAAATTCGTCGTTTAGAGGAGCTCCTCTGTCAGTTGCAGACGGGTACCCGACCTCCACCCGTGTCCCAAATACGATCGTCACTTGACTTCCCCGGTGTTCACCCTCTCCCAGGAGTTGTTCCCGACTCTCACCCTCCTCAGCCTTCGGTTGCTCTCTCCACGGAGTGGCAGCCGAAGGACGTTGAGGCACCACCCCCACGGTACATTAGCCAGGATGGCTTCGACTGCTGGGAGATCGTGTTTAAGGTGTGGGCCACTTCTGAGGGAGTTTGGCCTTGCTACCACAGACCATACCAGTCTATAGATCCAGGACAGGCACTGACAGCAGCCCGGGCCATGCGCGGACTTCTCTATGCCATGCCACGCGAGACTCTTGTCAACTTCTTCCCCTTCCTCGGCGAGGCTGGCATAGGCACCAAAGCCGATCCTTGTGGAGGCTCGAATCTGGCGTTGTCCCTACTGGCCACAGGGACGCACGCCACGTGTGCGTCACACATTCGTGCTTTCCACTCGCTCCGTCAGGGGCCAGCGGAGCCTGCGGTGGATTACTGGCGACGCGCCATGCGTATCTACATGCGTCTTGGGACCTTAGGGGGCACACAGCTGTGGGCGCTTTGGAAGATCATGCTCGGAGTTCGCCTGGAGTACACCGACATCTTCACACGATATAGCGGTGCTGCCCTCGCGCCTTTCTCAGCCACTCTACAGCTGCTCCCTTGGGCACATCAAGTTTTCCTCCAGGTGACATCGGCCCGCAAGGCAGCAATAGTGCATGAGGAGACTTCCCTCGCTGCAACAGTCATTGCATCACCACCATCTTCCCTCCTGCAGTCACCCTCATCCACCTCCATCACTACCTCATCTTCCTCCTCCTCTTCGACCCCGTCTACACCCACGCAGACGTAGGGCGTGACAACAACTGCTCAGGGGAAGAAGAAGAATAGGAGGCACAAATTGGGTCAGCAGCAGCCGTCATCCAGTGGTAGCAGTGGCTGTTCCGTGCACTGCTATAACTGTGGAGGCGTCCATTGGTACACCGAGTGCTAGCAGCCACTTGACTGGGCGCGCATCACTCATGGGCTTCAGGCTGCCCATGCTTCTCGCACCGCGTCCGAAACGTTGCCCGCACACTCCTCTGGACGCGCGGTGACCACGACTACAGCTGTTCTTGCTTCCTCACCAGTGAGCAGTAGTGATCCAGACCCACGTGACCGCACCATCGCCAAGCTTCGTCATCTTCTGGCGCTTTGCTTTTAGGGAGGTGCTAGTGTGTTGTCATTGTCGAGTGGGTCAAAGAATGTTTGTTCGTCCGTCCTTGTGACTCGTGATGACACGTGTGGGGGAGCACCGTTTGCATGTGATGATGATGGGCCTGGGTACACTATCTGGATTCATGAGTCTCACCTTTGTGATGTACGTCGTTCCTTCCTACTAAAGGCTTAGCATCCCTCTGATGCCGAGTGTTCCATTGCTCGTTACACAATGACTTCCACCAGTCATGACTCTGGTGGCACTTGGATCATCAATAACGGTGCCAACCATCACATGACGTGTCGTCGTAGTGACTTTGTGGTACTGGGTCCTGTCAGGACTGTCCGTTCTATTCGTACAGGCTCTGCTCACTCCTTACCGGTCCACGGTGTTGGGGTTGTATGCTTTGATGGTCCATTTGGCTACCTGTACCTCTCTGACGTGCTGTTTGTGCCTGATCTTGAGCTCAGTCTGCTGTGTGTGCGTGCCTGCACTCTGATGGGTCTCTCCGTTGAGCATACCTCTGATTGAGTAACTGTGACTGCTCTTCATACCCGTAGCATTGTCTTGCGTGCTTCAGGTATAAATGATTTGTATCGAATTGCTTGGCCCTCCTCCCCTTGCTCTCCCTCCTCCTCTAGTCGCGTTTTTTTCATTGGTGTTCTATCCCCGAAACACCAGCAGTTGCTTCATTGTCGTTTGTGTCACGTGGGCTCCAACACCGTGTCGAAGCTCATTCGGACACAGCGTGCATGCAGTCTTGACGTGGCTTCTTTCAAGAAGCCACCCAAGACAGACTATCTTTTTTGCGCTCATGGAAAGATGCACCGGTGCACTTACCCTGATTCGCGTTCACGAGCACTAAGGCCTCTCAAGTTGGTCCCTTAGGATGTGGTCGGTCCTCTCCTGGTCGAGTCCCTATCCGAGAGGGGCCGGTATGTTCTGACGCTGACTGATGACTTCAACCAAATGCGGTGGGTCTATTGTGTGCGTCAGAAGAGCGACGCCGCCCTTGCGGTTCGGCTTTGGCTCGTGATGGCTGAGCGTCAGTCTCGCCACACACTACATACATTTTGCTCGGATTGCGGCAGCGAGTTCCTTGGTGAGATGGACTCCTTCTTTGCTGAGCATGGCATTTTTCACCAGGTCTCCGCTCCTGCTACCCCATAGTAGAACTATGTATTTGAGCGTAGGAACCGCACCATGGAGGATGCGGTTCGCGCCATGCGGTCTGAGTGCGGTCTCCCACAGTCCTTTGCTTTTGAGGGCTTTGCCTACATGACTTGGGTCTGGAACCGCCTCCCGCATGGTCCGCTTCCGGATTATGTTTCATCGTATGGGCTCTGGTTTGGCCATCGTGTTGATCTTTGTCTCGCTCGCATTTGGGGTTCCCTGGCCTCCGCGTGGTACATCGAGGACCAGCAGGCGTCCAAGGTCTCCCCTTGGAGTCGCTTGTATGCCTTCATCCGCATCTCCCCGCGGTCGAAGGAATGGCGCTTTTGGGACCCAACTCACCGTCGAGTCATTGAGTCCCGTGACGCGCTGTTTTTTTAGTCACTCACATACCGTGATCTGACTTCGATCTCAGCCCTCTTTGCAGCTCATGTCCCTTCCTGTGAGGGTCGTTGGTAGATGGGGGAGACTTCTCCGCCAGCGACCATTCCTCGTCAGGCTGATGTGTCCGCTCGAGTCCCCTCTTGGTCTCCATCACTTGCTGATCCGGCAATCATTGCCGTTTGTCTTGAGATCCCGCCTGTTCAGCCTGTTTCACACCCCACAGGTACCAATGCTCTCACGCCTCCTCCTGCACCATCACTTGTGTCTACTGGCAGCCCTGCTCCAACGTCTGACCCAGTCGAGCCCACTCCTGTCCCTACGTTGGCTGACACTCCTGTCTCAGTGTCCGGGCGAGCCTTGTCTGCTCTCACACCCAGCTCTATGTCCCCCACAGACGCATCTCCTCGTAGTCATCTCCAGCTGCCTCGTCTCAGCCCTTAGCAGCTGTGGTCGTACCTATCCATGTGGTCGTACCTATTCCTCAGCCTGATGTGCGCCCCTCGACCTCCGGGTACTCCCGTGAGCCCGGTGGCCGCCTTCGACCATTGGATTCCGGAGCCCAGCGAGCGTCGGGTCTCGGACCTAGGCGTTCCTCTTGTAGCATCGCGAGTGATGATCCAGGCAGAAAGGCCTTAGGCCTAAGTGTCCACACTGAGCTTTCAGAGGTACACCCAACGTGACCCATAAGGCATGACTTGGTCACTCGTGAGTTCCATATGGCCTGTGACGCAATAGCTGATCTCGTGGCCGTCAGGCTTGACACTTAGGTGTTTGCACTTGCCATGCAGAGTTCCCTCTCTATGGTGCCTAACCCTGGCACATTGAGGGAGGCTTTCTCATCGCATGATGCTGATGCTTGGCAAGCTGCTTGTGAGGATGAGCTTTGCGCTATCCTAGAGCATACACTTTACGAGCTGGTCGACCTTCCCCCTAGGAGGAAGGCGATTCAGGTCAAGTGGGTCTTTCGCAAGAAATTGAAGCCAGATGGCTCAGTGGAACGCTACAAGGCCCGCTTAGTCATCAAGGGGTACTCTCAGATTTAGGGAATTGATAACACTTACACCTTTGCCCCTGTCGGCTGCATGACCTCAGCTCGAGCTCTGTTCGGTGTAGTGGCTCAGCATCCCCGCTCAGGCGTCTGATTCAGTCCAGCCCACACCTGTCCCTGCTAGCACCCCCGCGCAGGTGTCTGCCCCAGTCCAGCCCACGCCTATCCCTGTTTCGCCTGAAACTCTTTCAGTGTCCGGGCCGGCCTTACCCGTTGGCACACCCAGCTCTGGGTCCCCCACACACACGTCTCCTCGCGTGGCATCCCCGGCTGCCTCGTCTCAGTCCACGCCTGCTGCGGTTGTCCCTGACCCTGTGGACTATCAGGCCTGACACTGTGGCGTATGCACTTTCCACGCAGAGTTCTCCCTCTCTGGCCCCTGATCCGGGCACATTGAGGGAGGCTCTTTCAGCGCAGGATTCTGATGCCTGGCGAGCTGCTTGCGAGGATGAGCTTCGCGCTATCCGAGAGCACGGAGTCTATGAGCTGGTCGATCTTCCCACTGGGAGGAAGGCGATTCAGGTCAAGTGGGTCTTTCGCAAGAAGGTGAAGCCTGATGGCTCACTGGAACGCTACAAGGCCC
>SZWC01031149.1:7809-23037 GCA_023375785.1 Penium margaritaceum | reverse complement strand
GTGTGTGTGTGTGTGTGTGTGTGTGTGTGTGTGTGTGTGTGTGTGTGTGTGTGTGTGTGTGTGTGTGTGTGTGTGTGTGTGTGTGTGTGTGTGTGCGTGCGTGCAAGCGTGTGTGCGGTCGTGCGTGTGAGCATACATGCTTGTGTACACGCATGCCAGTGTGCATTTGTGCGTGTGTGTATGTGTGTGCATGGGTGCTTGTGTGCGTGAGTGCCTGCGTGCCTGCGTGCGTGCGTGCTTGCACGCGTGAGTGCGTGTGTGCGTGTTTGCATGCAAGCGTGTGTGAGTGTGTGCGTGCATGCATGCTTGCGTGCATGTGTGCGTTTGTGTGTGTCTGCAAAGGTGGGTTTATGTGTGTATGCGTGGGTGTGTACGTATGTGCATTTGTGCATACATGTGTGTGTGCATGCGTGCGTACGTGTGTGCGTGCATGTGTGTGTGCATGTGTGTGTGCATATGTGTGTGTGTGTGCATGCATGCGTGCGTGCATGTGTACGTGCATGTTTGTGTGCGTGCATGCGTGCGTGGATGCGAGCGTGTGTGCGTGCGTGTATGCGTGCGTGCGTGGGTACGTGTGTCTGTGCATATGTGCATGCGTGCATGCATGTGTGCGTGTGTGTGTGGGTTTGTGCATGCGTGCTTGTGCGCACGTGTGTGTGTGCGTACGTGCGTGCATGCGTGCATGCGTGCCTGCGTTCCTGCTTGCCTGCGTCCCTTTGTTGGTTTCTGGGTGCGTGCATGTGTGCATGCGTTTGTGCGTATTTTTGTACGTGCTTGCATGCATGAATGCATGCGTGCATGCGTACGTGCGTGTGTGCGTGCGTGCAAGCGTGCCTGCGTGTGTGCGTGCCTGCATGCTTGCATCGGTGTGTTACTGCCTGCCTATGTACGTGCGTGCGTGCATGTGTATGTGCGTGCTGAGTGCGTGCATGCGTGTGTGCTTGCGTGTGTGTGTTTGTGGGTGCGTGCATGTGTGCGTACCTGTGTGCCTGCATGAATGCGTGCGTGTGTGCGTGTGTGCGTGCATGCGTCTGTGCCTGCATGTGTGCGTGACTGCGTACATGTGTTCCTCCGTGTGTGTCTGCTTGCGTGCGTGCGTTCCTCCATGCATGCATGCATGCGTGCGCGCGTGTGTGCATGGACGCATGTGTGCGTGCGTGTGTGCCTTCGTGTATGCATGCCTGCGTGAGTGCGTGCCTGCTTGCGTGCGTGCCTGTGTGCGTGTATGCGTGCGTCCATGCATGCGTGTGGACGTGCGTGCGAGCATGCATGTGTTTGTGCGTGTGTGCATGTCTGCATGTGTGTGTGTGTGTGTGTGTGTGTGTGTGTGTGTGTGTGTGTGTGTGTGTGTGTGTGTGTGCGTGCGTGTTTGGGTGCGAGCGTGCGTGCGTGTGTGCGTGCGTGCGTGCGTGCGTGCGTGCGTGCGTGCGTGCGTGCGTGCGTGCGTGCGTGCGTGCGTGCGTGCGTGCGTGCGTGCGTGCGTGCGTGCGTGCGTGCGTGCGTGCGTGCGTGCGTGCGTGCGTGCGTGCGTGCGTGCGTGCGTGCGTGCGTGCGTGCGTGCGTGCGTGCGTGCGTGCGTGCGTGCGTGCGTGCGTGCGTGCGTGCGTGCGTGCGTGCGTGCGTGCGTGCGTGCGTGCGTGCGTGCGTGCGTGCGTGCGTGCGTGCGTGCGTGCGTGCGTGCGTGCGTGCGTGCGTGCGTGCGTGCGTGCGTGCGTGCGTGCGTGCGTGCGTGCGTGCGTGCGTGCGTGCGTGCGTGCGTGCGTGCGTGCGTGCGTGCGTGCGTGCGTGCGTGCGTGCGTGCGTGCGTGCGTGCGTGTATGCGTGCGTGCGTGCATGCATGTGTAAGTGCGTGCATGCGTGCCTGCGTGTGTGCCTGCGTGCATGCGTGCCTCCGTGCGTGCATGCGTGTGTGTGTGTGTGTGTGTGTGTGTGCGTGCGTGTTTGGGTGCGAGCGTGCGTGCGTGTGTGCGTGCGTGCGTGCCTGTGTTTGTGCGTGGTATGTGTATGAGTACAGGCATGCCTGTGTGGGTGCCTGCCTGTGTGCGTGCCTGCCTGCGTGCGTGTGTGCAAGCGTGCCTGCGTACCTGCATGCCTGGTTGTTTGTGTTCTTGCGTGCCTACGTACGTGCGTGCGTCTGTGCATGCGTACATGATTCCGTGCGTGCGTGCGTGAATGCGTGCCTGCATTCTTGCGTGTGTGCCTGCGAGTGTGCATGGCTGCGTGCGTGCGTTCCTGCATGCTTGCGGGCCTTTGTGCCAGTATGCCAGCGTTCCTCCGTGCCTGCGTCCCTGTGTGCCTGCGTTTTTGCGTGTGTGCGTGCATGCGTGTGTGTGTGTGTGTGCGTGCGTACATGCGTGTGTGTGTTTGTGCGTGTGTGTTTGCGTGCGTGCATGCGTGTGTGCGTATGTGGGTACGTGCATGCATGCGTGTGTATGTGTGTGCGTGCGTGCATGCTTGCATGCGTGCGTGCGTGTGTGGGTGCGTGCGTGCATGTGGTGTGCGTGAGTGCATACGTGCGTGCCTACATGCATGCATCCGTACGCACCTGCCTGCCTGAGTGCCCTCTTGCCTGCATGCCTGCGTGCGTGCCTGCGTGCAGCTGGAAAAAGGAATAAAAAGGGGTATGCTCCTAAAAGGCATATTGCAGAGGGCCAGGAGGGAGGGGCCACTCTCCCCCCTGACCCTCCGCAACCTACATGCTACCCTGACCTACTCTGTGCCCTATGTCTGCCGCTGGGACAGGAAAGAGGGTAGTCCCATTCCTCCCCTGCCCATTCATGTGTACCTGTTAATCAAGAGGGTGATGATCACGAGCAACATATGTTGTGGTGGGCATTGCGCTTATGTGCAAAGTGGTCTGGAGGTGGTAGCCTGAGAGGAACTCTGGCAGGAGGTTGACGTGGCATCTTGAAAGGGAACAGACAAAGAGATTCCTGGACCACCAGTCCGTTTGGAACAGAGGGGAGTTGGTGGGGACATGTGGGGGGCGGGAGGGGGGGGGGGGGTTGTGTGGCATCGATAAACATCGATGACACAAAACTCGGAGACCGTCCGATCGTAGATCAACGGCGCACGACCAATACATAAACAGCATGGACCAGATCATAGCAAAAGACAACAAGGAGCAGTACTATTAAAGAACACCAAAGACCCTGTGTGACCGGAACCCAAACGCAACAACAGCATAAACAGTTCGAGGTGGCAGGTGCCGGTTCCAGACAACAGAACCGCTGTTGCGAACGAGACACACAGGAGGTGAAGGTGAGTGAAGCAGGATTTAAGTTAGAGTAAGACCTTTCTTTTGTCAATTGTGTCAAGCACTAGATCTGAGTCATCCTTATACCCAGGAGTTAGTGAATTCTGATGAATGGAGTTCATTCCCTCTATCACTGGTTGAGCAGATCCGGCTGTGAGCGCCTGTGTTGATCTGCTCTGATTTGAGCGATTGGTTTTGCGCTGTCCATACAGTTCTTGCGGCATTCAAGGATCTGAAATTATAACATTTGGTATCAGAGCAAGGTGTGCCACAAACTACTCAAGGACTGGTTGCGCTGTTCAAGAGACCAAGGACACAACACCAAGCATCATGAGTTTCATGGAGGCGGCATGGGTAAACAGTTCAAGTTTCAATCGTTTGACGGCACCAAATACAATGACTTTGCATTTAATATGAAGATGGTTTTCCTTGCCGAAGGATTGTGGGGAGTTTTCTCTGACCCTCCCACTGAGACACTGGCCGCTGACACCACTGACCATGCTCGACTCCAATGGCAACGGCGCTGTGATCAGGCATTTGCACTACTGGCCATGCAAATTTCTGACAGGTTGAAAATTTCAATCAAGGATTTCAACCCTACACTGGACCCAAGACTTGCATGGTTTGCTCTCCAACAGCGCTATCTGAAAGTGGGGGACTAAAAAATTCACAGCCTCCTGATTCAGTTCTGTGAACTCAAGATGTGAGATATGACAAAGCTGGAAGATCACGTGGCACAATTGAAGCAACTGGTTGATCGCATTGCAACTATGGGACAGACACTCTATGAAAAACTGGTTGTACCCTGACTGTTTGCAAGCTTACCATGCAGGTTCAACAACACTGTTGAACAACTCTTGGCCTTCCAAGAACAGGGTTCTGTTTTTGACACAAGACTACAGACCTTGGAAGCTGCCAGGATTTTGTAAGAACCAGCCAACGGAGACAATGCAGCTGCAAATGCTGGTCCAGCAGCTGCTGCAGCAGCACCTGTTGCAGTTGGAGCATACGAACTCACCTTGGAACGGGCACGTGACAGCTTGTTTTGAGCTGAAGAAAGATATCTGAAAATTTCAGTGGTTATGGAAGCCGCTCTTGCTGCAAGATTTGGTCACCAGTCAGCATCAACAGCAACACCCTAGATATCAAGGTCCTGGACAAGGAGGTCTTTATGGCTCCAGATGCCCATCAAATCCCAATTTCCAGCGGCTTCAAACTTCAGGTGGGATTATTCCAGCAGTTGAACCAGGAAGTAAAGGCTTTGAAGATGTGAGATGTTGGAACTGTCAGCAACTTGGACACCTGAATCGCTTCTGTGATAAACGATGACATCTGTGAAATCCAGAAGCCCAACATGCTCTGATGACAACTAACACATATCAAGCTGAGACTTCATCCAACATAACTGGAAGCTTCAGGAAAATGATAACATAAATGACAGGCACCTGACAGACATCAGCTGCTTTTCCAATTGGAAGCTATTGGAACCTCCAATAACGCCAGCACCAGTCCTGTTAACACCAGCATCAACTTCATCACCCCTGCCAACGACATCCCATCAACTGCACCCTCAGCTACCATCCAGAATGAAACTTCAGAAGATGCAGAATTTATTCTGGAAGAACTGGCACTCTGCACCATTTATAGTGCCTTCCTGTTGGCAGCTGGAATTTTGGCCTGGATTCTTGACTCCGGAAGCACCAGGCACATGACTTTTAACAGGGCCTGGTTCACAGATAACAAAGATTTCAAGAAACCAAAACCGGTTCGGATCGGCAATGGGCGCATCATTCCTGCTATCAGTGCTGGCACCGTCAAGGTTTCCATCAGTTTTGAAAAGAAAGTGGCTTCTCGCACTTTCTCCAATGTTCTCTTTGTCCCAGACTTGGCGGCTAAGCTCTTGTCCGTAATACGGCTGAATGACAAAGGCTGCAATGTTCTTTTTGGTGCTGACAAGAGCTGCGGCATCTTTGCTGGCAATGGACACATTGTTGCTGAAGCTAAAAGAGAAGGCAACTTGACTATTCTTCCAACGTTGGACCTCGAACCAGATGATGATACACCTGAAGTGGCGCTGGCTGTCAGTGGTCCCTCAAGGTCAACAACACCATCACCCTCTTCTGACCTTTTCACAATGCTCTGGCACCAACGGCTTGGTCATGTGGGTTTCTCCACATTGGTGACCATGTCCAAACAGGACATTGTTGACTCATCACCCCGGATACTGACTCAACCCAGTGCCGTCTGCTGTGAAGGTTGTCTAGCAGGGAAGCAAAATCAGCAGCCCTTCTCCACTCACTCCGACGTCCATGCCTCTGACAAACTCCACCTAGTCCACATGGATCTATGCTGCATCAAGGACCCGTCTTTCTCTGGAAAGCATTATTTCCTGCTTCTACCTGATGACTTCACTCATCATGTTTGGCTCCGGTTTCTGCACCACAAGTCTGAAGCCGCAGAACACATCATGACCTAAGTTCACCGTGTGGAGAATGAGACTGATAAGAGCATCAAGCCAGTCCGATCCGACAACGGTGGCAAATTTGTGAACCACACTCTTTCCACATTTTATGAAGCCCACGGCATGCAACATCGAAGGAAATTTCCCTATACACCGCAGCAGAATGGCCGTGCCAAGCACATGAACCATACATTACTTGAAAAGGCACGCTCCATGCTCCATGCTGCAGGCCTGTCCACCGGCTTCTGGGCAGAGGCTGCCAATACAGTTGGATATCTTCTCAGTTGCCTACCCTGCAAACGGCTTCACAACCACATCACCCCATATGAAAGTTGGCATGGCCATCCTCCCAATGTTGGCCATCTGAAGGTCTTTGGGAGCACGGCCTATGCCTTGGTCCAACCAGGTGCCCGGGACAAGCTGGGATCACACACACAGAAGGGCATCTTGGTGGGCTACGCCAATAACAGTCAAGCTCATCGGATCTGGGATCCAGAGGCCAAATGCATCGTCCGCAGCCGCAGTGCCACCTTTGACGAGACCTTGGCTGATCGTTCCGCCTTCTCTTCCGGTCCTCCTCAACTCCATGTCATCTCCATGGACCCTGAACCTGCTCTTTCTCCTCAGCATCCAGTTGATTCCGGTCTTGATGAGCATGCTGGCACCATCCCTCCTATTGTTCCTGCAGCTGAACGTCCTCAGGTGCCTCCATCTGTGTCACCACCACCACCTCCACCACCACAACCCTCGGCGCCTCATCTCTCCCGCAACTGGCCCAAGGATTGGGATCCCACTGCTCAACCATGTCGTTCCTCTTGTCATCCAAATCTCAAGGCTCTCACTGCTGTCTTCTCCCGTTGAACTTCCCCTGCTCTTCCAGCTCCCGCTGCTTCACCTTCTCCTGAGAATCTCATTGCAAATCAAATGGGACCAACGGCACTTCGTTTGGTTAAGTGTGGAGCACGGTAGTTCCAAAAACCTAGTACAGAAAACAATTTTTAGTACAAGTCACCTAGTAACAAGGTAGCCCCTTATTACGGGTGAGACTCGCTAGTCGAGTCTCACCCATCGGCGGCAAGCAAAGCTCGCTGCCGCTCGACAGGGTGCGAGGGCAAAATCGCCCCATGCACCCAGAAAAGGTGCGACGGCACCTGAGAAGTCACATCCTGGGTCAGAAATAAGGAAACCTAAAACAAACCTACAAACATGCAAGTTGGGGTCTAATCTAGGTCGCGCATCACAGCGAGCACAGTATGCCACATGAATCTCAAGGACATAACTAGGTCTGATGGCGGGGGCAGGCAAGGGTCGACGGCCGGCGGAGTGTGTGAGACAAGAGGGCGACTCCGCCACGTGACAGGCTTGGCGAGCGCGTGTCTCTGCTATCAACGTGGATCACCACCGACCGCTGAGTCCTCATGCACTGCACACCCGACGGCACATTCGTACGAATACACATACAGAGGGTTATCATGCCCCCTTGGCCGAGGGTGTTGCATGCATGCAACCAAGCAGATGGAGTTGAGAAATAAGGGAGGAGGATGGAAGTGCCTTGGTGAGAAAGTCAACAAGTTACTCACTTGGACAATGTCTACTTCCACCGCTTCTCGGACAAGGTGATGCTCAACTCCTACGTGCTTAGTGCGTAGGTGCAGTGCGCCGTCATTTTCCGTGATGCGACGTCCAGCAGCGCTATCAATGTACAGTGGTACAGCCCCCAAAATCATGCCCAGCTCCCCCAACAGCCGTTGTAGCCAAGTTGCTTCACACGTAGCTTCTCCCAATGTCATGAACTCTGCTTTGGTCACGCTATGTGCAACACATGACTGCTTTGTACTGCGCCATGACACAGTGGTGCCCCATAAACGGAAGACATACCCCCCCGACTGCGTGCATTTCTGTCCCGTGCATAGTCATTGTCACAATACCCATCTAGCAAGGGACCAGTGCCAGGGGAGAAGACGAGGCCCATGGATGCAGCGCCAAACACAAAATACAGAAGTTTCATGAAAGCCTTTTGATGTGCACTGCAGAGTTGCTGACTGAACTGGGCAAGAGTGTTCACTGCACAAGCAATATCCAGTCGGGTGGTGGAGGAAAGGTAGGTGAGACTGCCAGTGATCTGCCTGTACAGTGTGAGATCTGTGTCAGGTCCATAGTCTGTGGTGTGAGGGTCAAGAAGGTGTCCATAGACGTCTGGGCTCATCGATGAATGCTCTGTGGGAAGATGTTGCACAAGGTGAGAGAATCGGTCTGTTCAATGTGCTATGAACAGTCCCTGGTGTAATGTCAAGGTACGTGCAGCTCTGTTGCGTGTGATGGTCATGCCTCGGAAACTGTGTGCCTCTCCTAGGTCAGTCATGCGGTAGTGTGCAGTAAGCAGTTCTTTTGTGTCTTGAACAAGAGAGAGAGAGAGAGAGAGAGAGAGAGAGAGAGAGAGAGAGAGAGAGAGGGCGAAAGAATCAGTAGGTCATCCACATATACAAGAAGGGCAACTGGAGTGTCGCGAACACAACGGATGAACAGGGAGGGATCAGACAGACTTTGTAGAAATCCTCCAAGTTCCAGTGTTTGGCTGATTTCCTTGTTCAAACACCGTGGTGCCTGTTTCAGTCCGTACAGTTCCTTTAGCAGAAGCCAAACTCTGTCTGTTCCGTCAGTGAACCCTGGTGGTTGTTCCACATAAATCTCCTCTTCTAGTGGTCCGTTCAGAAAAGCATTCTTGACATCCATTTGGTGTATTTCCCAGTCCTCGTGCACGGGGTCCCAAAACCTCCATGCCTTCAAGGTATGAGAGACTCCGACAAAGACACACCATCTACCTCGTGGACTCAATTTATGGCTATGTTGTGCGCCAGCAAACCACACACACGCCATAGTTCCCCACACCCATGCAGGGCATAATTCTGCCTTCTGCTTGCAGGGAGTGATGGTCCTGGGCAGAGGCCCTTGAGGTATTCTGTACCATACCCAAGTAATATACTTGACAGATTCTTCCCAGAAACCAAAGGCCAGACCTGACTCTGCCAGTAGGGTACGCAGAGCATCACCGAATGTTCTATGCCATCTCTCGGCCACCCCATTTTGTTGAGGTGTATACGGTGCAGTAGTTTGATGCACAATGCCTCTAGCTTTCAGATCTGTTTTGAGTGGACCTAGAAATTCTCCATCCCTGTCTGTACAGAGGAAGCGCAGAGAGCACCCAGTCTGTCACTCAGAAAGAGGAATCCACTCCATGATTGCACGTTGTGCATCCGCTTTGGTTTTGAGAAAGAGAGCCCAGCAAAAATGACTGTAGTCATCTGTCAGTGTTAGAATGTACAGTGATGCGTACTGGACCGAGGAGACCGGCATGGGTCCAGTTAAGTCAGCATGCACCAGCTCAAGGGGTACCTCGCTGACATGTTGTGATACAAGAAATCTCTGTGAGTGTTCCTTTCCTTGCTGACAAGCCAGACAGGCAGATGCCTTGAGGCCGTGTGGGCAGTCGTCTGGGCTCAGTTCATGTGCAGGTTGGTGTCTCAACAGATCGGTGACCAGTTCTGTGTTGATGTGGGCCAGTCTTCTGGATGAGCTCAATGTGCTTTGGGTCTGTTTCGGTCATGATGTGGGTCTGTACGCGGTTGGAGGTCAATGCAGGGAACAGGGTTAAGTGGTACAGCATGTCGGCATGCAAGGGTCCATCTGCCAGCAATACACCATGTGCATCAAATATCATGCATTTTTCTACTTGCTTCAGTGTTGACATGCCCAATTGGCGATCCAACTGCCCCCCTGACAACAGATTCACCTTCAGCCGAGGGACATACAAAAGCCCAGTCAGCCACATGACCCCTCCTGGTGCTTTCAATGCAACAGTCCCAATGCCCTCAACCCTCAACACCTCCCCTGAGCCCGTCCTCACACCTTCCACATCATGAGTGGCATATAGAGACACAAATAAGTGACGATGAGGTGACATGTGATACGACGTTGCTATGTCAAACAACCACTCGTGCATGGGCAAGATGTGTGAGGTGGTGATGTGCGTGTGTCCGAAGCGCGGACCTGGCTGGGAAGGTGTAGTGGTCTCTGGAGGGAAAGTGATGGGCGTAGCCTCCTGCATGTCAGCAGTGTGCGGAGTCGCCATGTCATTGTACATGCGCTGGGCCCACCCTGGGACCGGCACCTGAGCCGTAGCGAACGGTGGCTCGTAGTGCACGGGCAGCCCATAGGGCCCAGGTTGTAGCATCATCTGCTGCAGTGGCTGTGACTGAAGCTGATGCTGAGGCGGCAGTCCAAAGGTAGCTGCTGCTACAGGATGGTAGGGGTGCAGCCTAGGTGGTCAATGTCCACCAAAGTGCTGCATCGCAGGGAACTGCTGCACTGGCTGATACTGCTGCTGTACCTGCCTTTGTTGCTGCTGTGTCTGCCTCTGCTGCTGCTGTAACTGCTGCTGCTGCTGCTTCTCCACCATCTGCCGCTGGAGGGAAGGGCACCTGTGCCAGAAGTGCCCAATCTGGTTGTAGTAGCTGTACCTCTGGTTACCATGACCGCGTCCACGACCGCGACCACTGCCACCAGACCAGCAACAACCCCCACTGGAGGATCCACCAAGGGAGGTTAATGAAGTCTGGATCGCCGCAGCAGCAGCAGAGGAGGAGCCCTGGTGTGTATAAGGTGTTGGTGGCGCAGCTGTCATATAGCGAGCCGTGCCCTTCAGTGTATCTCCGTAGTTGCACAGCTCTTCAAAGAGGGAGGCCAGGCCGATGAGCTCAATCTCAGCGACTGGATGGCGACGGAGTAGGTCACGCAGAAAATCCTTGTACTGCTCACCAAGGTGGAGCAGCACCAGGTCCAGCCACTCAAGGATAGAGCACGATGCACCTAGACCCAGCAGTTGACGATGAATATCCATGGCTTCATCCCAAAACTCAGGAACTGGCGTGCCTGGTTCAGGGTAGAGATTGCAGAGGCGATCTCTGAGCGTCACTACAAGGGTCATGCCCAGCTCTTCTTGACGCATGGACTAGTGAAGCCAAGCCTCATGCGGTCGTGCTGCACCACTGCATGGATCGGAGGGATCCTCACCCCTGCCGCCAAAGCGGAAATGGCACAGGGCGTAGGCTTGCGGATCAGGCAGTGCACGTGTTAATGCGTTGAGTTCGCAGTAGCATGAGGTCCGTTGTTGTGTCTGGGGGCGGGCGGATGTAAAGTTCTTCCAATCCATGTTCCGCCACCCATGAAAGAAAAATGTCCCGCCATGCAAGATAGTCCCTCGTCCCTAGTTGCGGTGGTGAGAGTTCCTTCTGGCCCAGTCCTAACTGTGCCATGGCGGGAGCGGTAAGGGTGACGTTAGGAGCGTTGCCCTCACCACCGCTTCCTCCGAAATTGCCGACGCTGCCGGCACCTCCATTTGTTCTAGCTACCTCACTCATGGTGCTCGGAAGATGGTTCTTGTCGTCTGCCTAGCCACGACTGGTGCTAGGGATGTTGGAGTAATGCTCCTCACCATGGCAGGAGTGACTCCAAAAAGGAACACCAAAAAGTCAAGCCTTAGTGGTTTAGTGGTTAATGGTGTCCACCTCTAGTAGCAGGGGCCCGGGCTCAAGTCCCACAAGATGAGATTCTTCCCTGCCTCAAGGGAGGTGGAAAATAGATGCCAGGAAGCTAGCTAAACCTCTAGAGTTCCTCTCTATATTTCAAGAAGGCCAGGTGAGGGTCCAGGAAGGTGGCACACCTTCTAGAAGGGGTGACTTGTCCTACAAGGCATCTAGAAGTATCTAAGTCTTCTGGACACCTTCCCTCCTACTAGAAGCAAGCTGAGGAATCTAGGAAGGGGCAGAAGCTTCTAGAGGAAGGAAGGGATGCCTTCCTAGGTGGGAAAACGACAGCCTACCAAGGGCCACTCTAGAAGCCATAGAATCTGCTAGGAAGCTCCAAATCTGGCATGCTTTGGTGCTCTGGAAAGCTTAGGTCAGTGGCTATAAAATGCCACTGCTTTTGAGCCTGGATAAAGAGTTTACTCCCAGTCAATTGAGGCCAAAGCTATTGCCTCACTCTCTGACCAGTTTTGTGCCATCCTTGGAACCAGTTGCCTCCACAGTTTCAGTCTCTCCAAAAAGAGTTGGTGGTGTGAACCAGCCACTGCTAGGGACCCTCCAGGGTGCACACTCACCCTCTCAGGCAAACAAGGGAGGCCCAGGGAAATTTCGGCAGCAATTCATCGAGCCCACTTTGGGCCCAGTTTTCTTCCGAGAGCCCTAGGCTCTATAGCGAAGCCTCCGAAGACGTCCTGGTATCCTGCAAGAGTGATCCGGCCCACCCAAATCCTGTGCCCACCCATGGAGTTACGATTTGGGTACCTTGGGAGGTCCTTGGAGAGGCGTGGGGCCTTCCTTTTTTGGTGACGCTCCGTCTCAAGCTTCTCCAGCATGCGCAAGGCCTTGCTAGGGCTCGCGCACCCCCTTAGGCCCAGATCGACGCCTTAGATAGCCTTTGTCGATCTCTTATAGCCCGCCGACCCTAGCGGACATGGTGTCCAAGTGGCGGCCACCCTCTTCTTCAGTTCCTACGATCGGTTCTCACATCTTTTGGGCCCAGAAGAGTGCTCTGATGCCATGAGAATCTTGTTGCAAATCAAATGGGACCAACGGCACTTCATTTGGTTAAGTGTGGAGCACGGTAGCTCCTAAACCCAGGTGCAAGAAACAGTTTTTAGTTTAAGTCACCTAGTAACAAGGTAGCCCCTTATTACGGGTGAGGCTCGCTAGTCGAGTCTCACCCATCGGCGACGAGCAAAGCTCTCCGCCGCTTGACAGGGTGCGAGGGTGAAATCGCACCATGCGCCCAGAAAAGGTGGGAAGGCACCTGCGAACTCACATCCTAGGTTAGAAATTAGGAAACCTAAAACAGACCTACAAACATGCAAGTTGGGGTCTAATCTAGGTCGCGCATCACAGCGAGCACAGTATACCACATGAATCTCAAGGACATGACTAGGTCTGCTAGCGGGGGCAGGAAAAGGGTCGATGGCCGGCGGAGTGCGTGAGACAAGAGGGCAACGCCTCCACGTGACAGGCTTGGCAGGCGCATGTCTCCGCTATCAACGTGGATCACCACCGATTGGCATGTCCTCATGCACTGCACATGCAAGGGCACATATGCACGAATACATATACAGAGGGTTATCATCTCCTTCCTTTTGCTCTGATCCTCACTCTTACGACTATGCTCTTGTCACTCCGGTGGTGGACCCCATCAGCTACAAGGATGCCTTGACTTGGCCTAATGCTGCTGACTGGCTTTCCGCGGCTGTCAGAGAATTTGAGGAACTGCAGAAGCAAAAGACCTGGACTCTGGTCGATCTCACACCAGGTGCACCAGTCGTCACGTGTAAGTGGATCTTCAAAGGCAAGCTTGATGAGCACGGCCTTCCTGACAGGTAAAAGGCCCGCCTTGTGGCCCGTGGCTACAGTCAGGTTGAAGGTGTCAACTACAGCGACACCTTTGCCCCTGTCACCAAATACAACTCCATCCGCATCATTCTTGCCCTGGCTGCGGATGAAAACTGGTTTCTTCATCAAATGGATGTTAAGTCAGCTTTTCTCAATGGTGATCTTGATGAAGAAGTTTTCATGACTCAGCCCAAGGGCTTTGTCCAGCCGGCGGGGAAAAGCAAGGTATGTTGGCTGCTCAAAGCCCTCTACGGCCTCAAGCAGCTGCCCAGGCAATGGAACAAGCGCATACATGACTTTTTCCTCAGTCAGAATCTCAAGCGTCTCCATTCCGACCTCTCCATTTACTGCAAGGATGGTCTCCAGAATCTTGGCGTGATTCTTTTTGTGGATGACTTGATTATGTTCGGTCGATCTTTATCCATTATCAACGAGTTCAAACAGACGCTCTCTGATATGTTTGAGATGAGTGACGAGGGCCCGCTGCGATTTCACCTTGGCATACAGATTCATCACAGCCGCAGCCCACCTGAGATCACGCTGTCCCAGAGCACATACATCACGCGCATGGCCGACAAGTTCAACCTGGTCCAGCCGCATCCTACCAGCACACCACTTGCAGTGGATCATGGTCTAACAAAGCCAGTGAACAGTGAGCTTCTTGCAGATCCAAGTGAGGCCAGGCTTTATCCCAGTCTCGTTGGATCCTTGATGTATGCGAGTGTGGGTACTCGCCCTGACCTCTCATACGCTGTTGGATTACCCAGTCAAGTATGCAAGAATCCAACGGTTGAATGAAACGCAGTGTATGCTACCTCAAGTGAAATTCTGAGCAGAAAATCAAGTAACAGCCACAAAGCAGCGTTTGCCTCATTGGCTTTTGCAACGCGGACCTGTCAGGTGACAAGAGCACCAGCAAGTCTACATCAGGTTACGTCTTTCTGTTAAGCGGCGGACCTGTCTCGTGGCGATCCAAAAAACAGTCAGTGGTAGCACTGCCGTAAACTGAAGCAGAGTGCCCACACTTGGCGCCAGTGAAGCAACCAGAGAAGCAGTTTGGATTCGCATGCTGCTAGAAGAACTGGGGTTCAGTCAGCTGGAACNAAAAGACAACAAGGGGCATTACTTTTCAAGAACACCGAAGACCCTGTGTGACCGGAACCCAAGCACAACAAAAAAACAAATAGTGTGAGAAGGCAGGTGCTGGTGCCAGAGGGCAGAACCGCTGTTGCGAGCAAGACACACAGGAGGTAAAGGCGAGCGGAGCAGGATTTAAGTAAGAGTAAGACCTTCATTTTGTCAATTCTGTCAACCACTAGATCCCAGTAGTCCTTGTACCCAGGAGTCAGTGAATTCAGATTAATGGAGTTCATTCCCTCTATTGCTGGTTGAGCAGATCTGGCTGTGAGCGCCTGTGTTGATCTGCTCTGATTTGAACGATTGGTTTTGTGCTGTCCATACAGTTCTTGTGGCATTCAACGATGTAAATTTATAACACGTGCGTGCCTGCATTCCTGCGTGCCTGTGTGCCTGTGTGCCTGCGTGCCTCTGTATGTACATGCGTGCGTGCCTGTGTGCGTGCGTGCGTGCGTGCGTGCGTGCATGTGTACATACATGCGTGCATGTGTGAGTGCATGCATGCAAGGCGTGCGTGCATGCGTGCGTGCCTGTTTACCTGCGTGCGTGCGTGCGTGCCTGCGTACGTGTGTACGTGTGTGCGTGCATGCGCGCGTGGCATCGTGTGTGCGTGCATGCCTGTGTGCGTGTGTACGTGCATGCATGCATGCATTTGTGCATGCGTGAATGCGTGCGTGAATGCGTGCGTGCGTGCGTGTGTGCGTGCGTGCGTGCGTGCAAGCGTGCCTGCGTGGGTGCATGCGTGTGTGCGTGCATGCATGTGTATGTGCCTGTGTGCGTGCGTGCCTGCATGCGTGTGTGTGTGCATGCGTGCGTTGGTGTGTATGTGCGTGCGTTCATATGTGCGTGTGTGCGTGCTTGCATGCATGCGTGCATGTGTGCATGCATGTGTGCGTGCGTGCGTGCATGCTTGTATGCGTGCGTGCGTGCGTGCGTGC
>SZWC01031148.1:0-11929 GCA_023375785.1 Penium margaritaceum | reverse complement strand
CACGCACGCACGCACACACGCACGCACGCACGCACGCACGCACGCACGCACGCATGCACGCACACACGCACGCATGCACGCACGCACGCACGCAAGCACGCACGCACGCACGCACACACACACGCATCAATCGATCTCGATCTGGCTGATCCGCAGAAATCGTCGCGTGCTTTCTGCAGCGTACGTCCAGATCCTCATTTTTGTTTTTGATTTTGCAGTCCCTGAGACCCCCGGAACTGCCGACGGTTCGTCGGCAAACTTCTCCCCTCCTCCTGTCTTTTCTTTTCTTGTCGGTTGGGGGGACATAGCATCTGCCGCAGCAGTTGAGACTCTATTCCCCCTACTGCCGTCGTTTTCAGGGGACGTCGTGATTGCTAAGGTCGTTGACTTCAGCAGCAGTTTCTTTGTTTTACCCTGCTGTAGAAGAAGCACGACGTACAGCAGAGCTGTTGGCTAGTGGGGCTCAATTTCCAAGATGCGGTCCTCGACGCTAGACTTGACGCTGGACACAGGTTGCTGGTCATTGGACGCAAGCCGTCTGATGCAGGACGCTGGACGCTGGACTCTAGACGAGTGCCGCTCAACGCGAGATGCTGTGCGGACGTTGAGGGTTGTGGCAGAAAAGGCTGGGCGTAGCGTACAGTACACACGCTCCTTCCTGACTGCTGTCTTCTTTTTTTCTTTGTTTTTTTGGCTTTAAAAGGAGTCGGGTTTTTTTTTAAATAAGAAAAGCAGCTAAGTACCGGCAAAGACCGGTTCAAAGGCACAAAGATCTAACAGAAAGAGGGCACTCGGCAAACCCAGTCCATACGCCAATGGAAGAACATCCTCCTCAGGCCGAGGGTCTGCAGCTGTATAGTGAACGACGTCGTGGAACCGTATCGCAGCACACTGGCTGCGAATGCCCGCAATGGAGACCCGTTGGGCAAGGGCAGAGACCGCCCGGTGGGCCCAACGCTCGAAGACCTCCTGCGAGCAGCGGCGCGGCCCCCGTGCTAGGCAGACCCTGGCGATGCGAGCCACAAAGGACCAAAAGTGGTCACCGAGGCCCCCAAGAGTCTCCAAGGCCATCGGAAGTATCTGCCGACCGCTCCCCTCCACCGCAGAGTATAGGCTCACCTTGGCCTTCTCTACCGCAACGACTGCCAAGCCAGGCCCCGTGGCACGGACCCCATGGGGGTTCACGGTGGTGACATCCAGCACCCACGTGAGGCCTGATTCGGAGTCAGTCAGCGTCAGATCTGACCGAAGCTCCCCCGCACCACCCGCCTGCAGGCCCCCTGCGCCTCCACTCTCCACCGTGTGAAGAAGACGGTGCTCCCGAAAGACAGCTGCTAGCTCGTCCCAATTGGCGTTCTGGACGCGTTGGATCGCGCCTCCACTCCGCCGCCTGGTAACTGCTGCCGGGTCAAGGCCGTCCACCCCCGCCAGCAGCAAGTGTGGAAGAGGGAGACCCAGCCAGAGCTGAGCGTGAAGGCGGTAGACCGATGGGGAGAGGTACGTACGGTCACGCGGGCCAGACGGGGTGGCCTGCAGCCAGAGAGCACTGCCCCTCGTCGTCGTCGCCCAGCACCGCTGGTGGGCGTGACGTACACAGCCGCTGCGTGAGGTGCACGGACGCCCCCCCCCCCTCGGCATAGCCGCAGCGACGCCGGTGCAGCTCCCCAACCTCCGCAATCCACCCCTCCCGCCGAAGAGAGTACCACAGCCGACACATACTCTGATACAAGCCTGCGGAAGAACTCTGCTGCAAGGTCTCCACAGAGAGTAGGGCCTGAAAGACAGGTAGAGGTAGCTCCTCCTGCACCAAGTCCCAACCCGGGGCNAGCCGCAGCGACGCCGGTGCAGCTCCCCAACCTCCGCAATCCACCCCTCCCGCCGAAGAGAGTACCACAGCCGACACATACTCTGATACAAGCCTGCGGAAGAACTCTGCTGCAAGGTCTCCACAGAGAGTAGGGCCTGAAAGACAGGTAGAGGTAGCTCCTCCTGCACCAAGTCCCAACCCGGGGCCAGATGCTCCAACTCCGACGCTGCTGGGAGGAAAGGCGCGAACCTGCTTGAGAGGGCAGGGAGCAGACTTCCAATCGCACAGGCATAGGCCAAAGGAGCACGGTCCCGCCCCCCGACCAGCCCAGCTCCCCCAAAGGCAAAGGGCAGCTGAGACTGCAAGTGGGCAAGGCGCTAGAGCTCGTAGTCCACAGACCCCACCTGTGAGGCTGGGAGTACCTGCAGAAGCTGGAGTACCGCCTCCCAGATAGCCGTGTCGGAGCGGTGCAGGATGAACAGCTAGCTGTCGTCAGGCGGGAGTGCCCGCACACAGAAGTCCACCCGAGGGATGACGCAAAAGTGGAGCAGCAGCATGGCCGCCTGGACATCCTCCATTCGGCACAGCTGAGAAAGGCCGCGCAGCTGCTCCTAGAGCCACCCCTCTGCCCACCGACTCCGGAACTCAGCCGAGCTCACCGGACACCCCAACAAAACCACGCCATCCCGACGACAGGGCAGGCCTGCTAGCACCGGCGGGACAACCGCCTCAGAGCACCGCAAGAGAAGGCACTTCCGTGGCTGCATATGCAAACCGCGGAGTGCAGCTGCCTCAGTCATGGCAGTGAAGGCGACGGTAAGAAGCTGGGGCGGGGCCGTCACCGTCGCATCATCCTTGAAGGCACCTACGTGCCCGTAGCAAGACCCCTGTGCACCTCTCAGCCGCTGGATCCCTGCCTCCAAGACCGGAGCCAAGGCCAAATCAAACAGTGCCGGCCCAAGGGGGTCCCCCTGGCGCACACCACGGGCACTCTCCAGCACCGCCGGCGCACTGACGCCAAACAGGAGGAGTTGCGCCGGATGAGTGTAGAACTGGCGAAGGAAGGGGATCCACGACCCCAGGCCCCGGTCGCGCACTGCCTCAAAGACCGATGCCCGCTCTACCTCGTTCAAGGCATTGCGAACATCCAGCCGAAGGAGCCGAAAAGAGGGGTTCGCTGAGAGGATAGCGCGCACACCCCGAACCAACACGCCTGCCCCCTCAGAGACCCCCACACGAAACTGGTGAAGCCGAAGAGCCGCTGTGATCCTGGATTTGTCTCGCAGAAGAAGAAGACGACCTGCAAGAAGAAGCCAAGCCGCTCCCACCGCCGACGGTCGCACACCCTCCACTTCCGTAGCACCCTTCAGGATGGGGATGAGCCGGCTGCGGCCCAAGCACTCCGTCGCCGCCCGTGGCATAGCGCCGTCAAGCATAGCCCGCAGAACCCCTGTCAAGCCCTCCAGACCACACGCGGAGTCCAGGGCAAGGTCGCGCAAAAGGTCCGAGGTCAAGCCCAGAGGGCCCGCTGCAGAACCCCGAGGTGCCTCACGCAGCGCCTCCTCCACCATCTCCTCGGTCACCCCAGCAGCTCCCCCGCCCTGGACATGGAAAGACTGGACCCAATCCGGAATGGGTAGTAGGGATGGCGGGTGTCGCTCCCGCAGGGCAGCCAGGGTCCGCGCCGTCCCGCCGCCGGCGAGCGCTCCTCAAACTGCTGCATCGCTCGCGTGAGCGCGCCAGCGTGGACCAAGCTGGCCGCACGCTGGCGTGCCCTCGCCGCCGCCTCCCCCTGTGCTTCCGCTGCCGCCTGCCTGGTAGAGAGGGGGGCTGCCACCCATGAGCGCTGGGCCGGGCGCACCGCCTCACATGACTCCTCGAGCAGGCCAGCCCACTCGCCGACCTGAAAACGAACACACCGCTCCAACACCACGTCAGCCAGGACCAACTGCTGTCTTCTTCTGAACGGACCCCGACAACGGGGTCTGCAGTGGTTTTTCTTTTTTTTCCCCCGAACAAGGTTGCTGCCAATAGCTTGCGACAGGGAACCTGCTGCGCAAACGGTAAGGCTGACTCTCTCGGATTTTTTTTTCATGACCAAGTGGACATAGGGGAAGTGAAGGGGGATGGCAGCCAAGCAAGGACAAGAGAAGGAACTGGGTAGAAAATGCTTGAACTACTGTGAAGGGGGTGAACATGATGGTAAGTCATTTTGAGGTTTGTTTATCTAGTTGGATACTGCTATTCTAGTAGCTTTTATACCCTCCCCCCTCCTTCCCCGCCCTCGATCAAGTTCTTGATCCTGTTGATCCTCTCCACCCCCCTCATGGTTGATCTCGATCCTGTCGATCTCGATCTTGATCCGGATTCTGCCAAGTCAACACACACACACACACACATACACACACACACACACACATACACACACACACACACACATACACACACACACACACACATACACACACACACACACACATACACACACACACACACACATACACACACACACACACACATACACACACACACACACACATACACACACACACACACACATACACACACACACACACACATACACACACACACACACACATACACACACACACACACACATACACACACACACACACACATACACACACACACACACACATACACACACACACACACACATACACACACACACACACACATACACACACACACACACACATACACACACACACACACACATACACACACACACACACACATACACACACACACACACACATACACACACACACACACACATACACACACACACACACACATACACACACACACACACACATACACACACACACACACACATACACACACACACACACACATACACACACACACACACACATACACACACACACACACACATACACACACACACACACACATACACACACACACACACACATACACACACACACACACACATACACACACACACACACACATACACACACACACACACACATACACACACACACACACACATACACACACACACACACACATACACACACACACACACACATACACACACACACACACACATACACACACACACACACACATACACACACACACACACACATACACACACACACACACACATACACACACACACACACACATACACACACACACACACACATACACACACACACACACACATACACACACACACACACACATACACACACACACACACACATACACACACACACACACACATACACACACACACACACACATACACACACACACACACACATACACACACACACACACACATACACACACACACACACACATACACACACACACACACACATACACACACACACACACACATACACACACACACACACACATACACACACACACACACACATACACACACACACACACACATACACACACACACACACACATACACACACACACACACACATACACACACACACACACACATACACACACACACACACACATACACACACACACACACACATACACACACACACACACACATACACACACACACACACACATACACACACACACACACACATACACACACACACACACACATACACACACACACACACACATACACACACACACACACACATACACACACACACACACACATACACACACACACACACACATACACACACACACACACACATACACACACACACACACACATACACACACACACACACACATACACACACACACACACACATACACACACACACACACACATACACACACACACACACACATACACACACACACACACACATACACACACACACACACACATACACACACACACACACACATACACACACACACACACACATACACACACACACACACACATACACACACACACACACACATGTGTGTATGTATGTATACAGATGGTTTTATCCATTTCCACCTGCAGTTGAGTGCAACTGTTTGTCTGTCGACAGATAGGACCTAAGGCTGTCTCTTGTTTCCCTCTGGCTTTGTGTTGTGCCCACACATGCGTGTGCAGTGGAGCGTGACTGCTCGTCGGCAGACACATGGGACTCGGTGAGGGTGGAGACGTTTGACACTGTGATGGTGCTGCGGCCGCCTGACACAGCAGGACCATTGACGGACGCCACGACCACGGCCATGATGGTGAAGAGCAAGCAGGTGCGTGACCCAAAGGCACTTGCTTGTCTGTAGCTGTTTTTGGCTTTGTGAGCTGTGCAGCTGTCGCAGCAGTATCATGGTGCTTCAGGCTCTAAAGCACCAGATGCCTCTGACTATGTTTTCTTCTTCTGTCTTTTCTTCTTCTGTCTTTTCTTCTTCTGTCTTTTCTTCTTCTGTGCTTGGAACCTTTTGAGAATGTGACCGAGTCGTCCATGCCACCAGCCGCCTGTTAGTGGCACAATGAAGATTACCTCGCCCGCTGTTTGCACCACTTCTTGCTTGAGCTTGCTGCTCATGGACCTTCGAGCAAGCATGCATCCATGATCTACTTTCCCTTGGTCGCAGATAGCACGAGGGCAGACGGGCGCGACGGTGGTGGCAGAGGTGTCGTTTGGAGAGGAACAGGAGGACGCAAAGCAAACCATCCGGAAGGTGTCTGTAGACGCAACCATCGTGCCTGAGGCAGTGCAGGCGCAGGTGCTGGCTAACGTTGCAATCAATGCAGGTGTGTACAGCAGCTCTGTCCCTGTACACCCCCCCCCCCCCCCCCCCTGTTCTACGCCTCCGTTTTCTACTCCCCTTCCTCCCATTCTCTTCCTTCATCCTTCCTTCTTCTCCTCCTTCCCACTTTCCTATCATGTCTGAGGAAGTTCAGAGCAGGTCCTGGCCAACCTGTTCATCAATGCTATTCAATGCTATCAATGGCATCTTAGCTCATGCCCACTTCCCCCGACTCCTCTCCCCCCACTCTTCGCTCTCCCCATCCCCCCTCCCCCCTCGTTTCCACCGTCCGCATGCTGTCAGAGGGAGTGAAGACGTAGGTTCTTGCCACCTGGCTTAGAACGCCTAAGCGAGCGGATGAGTGTACGAATCTGAGCACGAACGATCTCTCCTCTGAGAATGGTGCACTGCATCACAGAGAGTGTGCCCCTCAAGCTTTTGCTGCTCGTGTTTGTCTTCACAATGTGCATGCCTTGCCTACAACTTTTTTCGGTTACTTAGAAACCCTCTTTTTGTCAAAAGATGTTGCAAGAAAATCGTGAGTGATGGAACGGTCATTTTCCTGATGGGTCCACCAAGGACGAAGTGAAAATTCTGGCGTGTGTAAGGTTGCGTCATGAATCGGGACTGGAAATCCAGGGGCTTTGATCTCAACAATGAACCGACATCGCTGAATCCGCCAATAGGGAAAAACACAGCTTTGGTCCAATCAATACAGTCAGTTTTGTTGGTAGACTAGCCAAAGAACTGACCCCAGCTACATTGAATGAGGGCACTGAGATTCGTTTGAGCTCATTCCATGCGAAAGAAATTCTGTAGAATCTTCAACATGGGAAATCTTTACACTTGTGATGTAATGTATGCAAAATTGGTAGGTGAAACCCAAACCTTTGCGTAGAAAACCTCTATGATTGGCCAGCATTGCTAGGGAATACCACTACAAACCTCCATAGTTGGCCAACCTCGGGGAATTCCTCCCTCATGCAGTCTAGAACAAGGACAGTTGACCAGTCTGTTCCATGAGATTTGAATGTGGATTCTTTTGCTTGGTTACTATGTAACCCTATGCACGCTTTGCGTGCAACCCCCAACTCTTGTTTCTTTTTTTTCTTTTTTTCTTTCCAAGTTTCTGTTACGACAACCCTTGTGTCCTGTGTCGGTGCTACGTTGTGTTCGTCGCAGACGTGGGCAAGGTGATCGACTCCGTCCTGGGCAGCCAGAGGGCTGGCATCGTGCCAAGAAGTTCCGCCAGATATGCGGCGGACGGCGAGGAGCTCAGCTTCTGGGAACTGCAGGTGAGTGCTGCGCACTAGAAATGCAGAAGGTTGTATTGTTCCACATGCTGCGCACTAGAAATACAGAAGGTTGTATTCTTCCACATGCTGCGCACTAGAAATGCAGAAGGTTGTATTGTTCCGCATGCTGCGCACTAGAAATGCAGAAGGTTGTATTGTTCCGCATGCTGCGCACTAGAAATGCAGAAGGTTGTATTGTTCCGCATGCTGCGCACTAGAAATGCAGCAGGTTGTATTGTTCCACATGCTGCGCACCAGAAATGCAGAAGGTTGTATTGTTCCGCATGCTGCGCACTAGAAATGCAGCAGGTTGTATTGTTCCACATGCTGCGCACTAGAAATGCAGAAGGTTGTATTATTCCACATGCTGCGCACTAGAAATGCAGAAGGTTGTATTATTCCACATGCTGCGCACTAGAAATGCAGAAGGTTGTATTTTTCCACATGCTGCGCACTAGAAATGCAGAAGGTTGTATTGTTCCACATGCTGCGCACTAGAAATGCAGAAGGTTGTATTGTTCCACATGCTGCGCACTAGAAATGCAGAAGGTTGTATTTTTCCACATGCTGCGCACTAGAAATGCAGAAGGTTGTATTGTTCCACATGCTGCGCACTAGAAATGCAGAAGGTTGTATTGTTCCACATGCTGCGCACTAGAAATGCAGAAGGTTGTAGTGTTCCACATGCTGCGCACTAGAAATGCAGAAGGTTGTATTGTTCCACATGCTGCGCACTAGAAATGCAGAAGGTTGTATTATTCCACATGCTGCGCACTAGAAATGCAGAAGGTTGTATTATTCCACATGCTGTGCACTAGAAATGCAGAAGGTTGTATTGTTCCACATGCTGCGCAGTAGATATGCAGAAGGTTGTATTGTTCCACATGCTGCGCAGTAGATATGCAGAAGGTTGTATTGTTCCACATGCTGCGCAGTAGATATGCAGAAGGTTGTATTGTTCCACATGCTGCGCAGTAGATATGCAGAAGGTTGTATTGTTCCACATGCTGCGCAGTAGATATGCAGAAGGTTGTATTGTTCCACATGCTGCGCAGTAGATATGCAGAAGGTTGTATTGTTCCACATGCTGCGCAGTAGATATGCAGAAGGTTGTATTGTTCCACATGCTGCGCAGTAGATATGCAGAAGGTTGTATTGTTCCACATGCTGCGCAGTAGATATGCAGAAGGTTGTATTGTTCCACATGCTGCGCAGTAGATATGCAGAAGGTTGTATTGTTCCACATGCTGCGCAGTAGATATGCAGAAGGTTGTATTGTTCCACATGCTGCGCAGTAGATATGCAGAAGGTTGTATTGTTCCACATGCTGCGCAGTAGATATGCAGAAGGTTGTATTGTTCCACATGCTGCGCAGTAGATATGCAGAAGGTTGTATTGTTCCACATGCTGCGCAGTAGATATGCAGAAGGTTGTATTGTTCCACATGCTGCGCAGTAGATATGCAGAAGGTTGTATTGTTCCACATGCTGCGCAGTAGATATGCAGAAGGTTGTATTGTTCCACATGCTGCGCAGTAGATATGCAGAAGGTTGTATTGTTCCACATGCTGCGCAGTAGATATGCAGAAGGTTGTATTGTTCCACATGCTGCGCAGTAGATATGCAGAAGGTTGTATTGTTCCACATGCTGCGCAGTAGATATGCAGAAGGTTGTATTGTTCCACATGCTGCGCAGTAGATATGCAGAAGGTTGTATTGTTCCACATGCTGCGCAGTAGATATGCAGAAGGTTGTATTGTTCCACATGCTGCGCAGTAGATATGCAGAAGGTTGTATTGTTCCACATGCTGCGCAGTAGATATGCAGAAGGTTGTATTGTTCCACATGCTGCGCAGTAGATATGCAGAAGGTTGTATTGTTCCACATGCTGCGCAGTAGATATGCAGAAGGTTGTATTGTTCCACATGCTGCGCAGTAGATATGCAGAAGGTTGTATTGTTCCACATGCTGCGCAGTAGATATGCAGAAGGTTGTATTGTTCCACATGCTGCGCAGTAGATATGCAGAAGGTTGTATTGTTCCACATGCTGCGCAGTAGATATGCAGAAGGTTGTATTGTTCCACATGCTGCGCAGTAGATATGCAGAAGGTTGTATTGTTCCACATGCTGCGCAGTAGATATGCAGAAGGTTGTATTGTTCCACATGCTGCGCAGTAGATATGCAGAAGGTTGTATTGTTCCACATGCTGCGCAGTAGATATGCAGAAGGTTGTATTGTTCCACATGCTGCGCAGTAGATATGCAGAAGGTTGTATTGTTCCACATGCTGCGCAGTAGATATGCAGAAGGTTGTATTGTTCCACATGCTGCGCAGTAGATATGCAGAAGGTTGTATTGTTCCACATGCTGCGCAGTAGATATGCAGAAGGTTGTATTGTTCCACATGCTGCGCAGTAGATATGCAGAAGGTTGTATTGTTCCACATGCTGCGCAGTAGATATGCAGAAGGTTGTATTGTTCCACATGCTGCGCAGTAGATATGCAGAAGGTTGTATTGTTCCACATGCTGCGCAGTAGATATGCAGAAGGTTGTATTGTTCCACATGCTGCGCAGTAGATATGCAGAAGGTTGTATTGTTCCACATGCTGCGCAGTAGATATGCAGAAGGTTGTATTGTTCCACATGCTGCGCAGTAGATATGCAGAAGGTTGTATTGTTCCACATGCTGCGCAGTAGATATGCAGAAGGTTGTATTGTTCCACATGCTGCGCAGTAGATATGCAGAAGGTTGTATTGTTCCACATGCTGCGCAGTAGAAATGCAGAAGGTTGTATTGTTCCACATGCTGGGCACTAGAAATGCAGAAGGTTGTATTGTTCCACATGCTGCGCACTAGAAATGCAGAAGGTTGTATTGTTCCACATGCTGCGCACTAGAAATGCAGAAGGTTGTATTATTCCACATGCTGCACACTAGAAATACAGAAGGTTGTATTGTTCACATGCTGCGCACTAGAAATGCAGAAGGTTGTATTGTTCCACATGCTGCGCACTAGAAATGCAGAAGGTTGTATTGTTCCGCATGCTGCGCACTAGAAATGCAGAAGGTTGTATTGTTCCGCATGCTGCGCACTAGAAATGCAGAAGGTTGTATTGTTCTACATGCTGCGCACTAGAAATGCAGAAGGTTGTATTGTTCTACATGCTGCGCACTAGAAATGCAGAAGGTTGTATTGTTCTACATGCTGCGCACTAGAAATGCAGAAGGTTGTATTGTTCTACATGCTGCGCACTAGAAATGCAGAAGGTTGTATTGTTCTACATGCTGCGCACTAGAAATGCAGAAGGTTGTATTGTTCTACATGCTGCGCACTAGAAATGCAGAAGGTTGTATTGTTCTACATGCTGCGCACTAGAAATGCAGAAGGTTGTATTGTTCTACATGCTGCGCACTAGAAATGCAGAAGGTTGTATTGTTCTACATGCTGCGCACTAGAAATGCAGAAGGTTGTATTGTTCTACATGCTGCGCACTAGAAATGCAGAAGGTTGTATTGTTCTACATGCTGCGCACTAGAAATGCAGAAGGTTGTATTGTTCTACATGCTGCGCACTAGAAATGCAGAAGGTTGTATTGTTCTACATGCTGCGCACTAGAAATGCAGAAGGTTGTATTGTTCTACATGCTGCGCACTAGAAATGCAGAAGGTTGTATTGTTCTACATGCTGCGCACTAGAAATGCAGAAGGTTGTATTGTTCTACATGCTGCGCACTAGAAATGCAGAAGGTTGTATTGTTCTACATGCTGCGCACTAGAAATGCAGAAGGTTGTATTATTCCACATGCTGCGCACTAGAAATGCAGAAGGGTGTATTGTTCCACATGCTGCGCACTAGAAATGCAGAAGGTTGTATTGTTCCACATGCTGCGCACTAGAAATGCAGAAGGTTGTATTGTTCCACATGCTGCGCACTAGAAATGCAGAAGGTTGTATTATTCCGCATGCTGCGCACTAGAAATGCAGAAGGTTGTATTGTTCCACATGCTGCACACTAGACATGCAGAAGGTTGTATTGTTCCACATGCTGCGCACTAGAAATGCAGAAGGTTGTATTGTTCCACA
>SZWC01031147.1:8380-19946 GCA_023375785.1 Penium margaritaceum | reverse complement strand
AGCTCGCTGCAAGTCAGTGCCAACCCACATGATGGAGATCACGCGTCGCTCCACCAGATCACGAACGAAGTGATGCTCAACCGCAATGTGCTTTGTGCGAGCATGAAAAACACCAGAGTTCTCCGCAATGGCGAGAGCACTCTGGGTGTCGCAACGCAGCACAATGGCGGGTACTGACTGCCCAAGCTCAAGAAACAAGCGCTGCAGCCAAACTGCCTCAGCAGCCCTTGCCCCCAAAGCCACATACTCTGCCTCCGACGAGTTACGTGCGATGCAGCCCTGCTTCCCGCTTCGCCAAGACAAAGCGGTGCCACCGAGCAGAAACACGTAGCCAGTGCGACTGCGCCCGTCAGGACTCCAAGCCCAGTCGCTGTCAGTGTAGCCGTCAAGGACCACCGAACACTGCCGACGAAAGCAGAGTCCGAGATACGGCGTGGAGACCACGTACCGTACCACTCACACAACCGCGTGAAGAGCTCTCGCACGTGGACCCTGCGAGAACTGAGCGAGGAGGTTGACGGCGAACGCGATGTCGAGACGCGTGGTAGTGGGCAGGTACATCAGAGATCTGATAAGACGGAGGTACAAGGTCACGTCCACTGTCTCCCCCAGCTGTGTAGGGTCATCCACCTTCAGGGCATCCAGCCCATCAGGTGTGAGTGGTGTGGAAGCAGTGAGCACTGCACCAAGGAATCGCTAAAGCGCTCCCCCACGACTCGTGCGTATCGGGCCTCATGCAGCAACAGTGTCCGATGTCTGCGATCTCGCACAATCTCCATACCAAGAAACACCGATGCAGGACCGAGGTCCTTCATCCTGTAGGCAGTCTGCAGGACAGCCTTGGCCTCCTTCACGGCCTCCAGCGACGGAGACGCGATCAGAAGGTCATCAACATAGACCAGGATGGCGGTAAACCGCTCGGGTGTCGGTAGGATGAAGAGTGAGGGGTCTGCCTCGCTCTGTATGTATAATGCTCGAGTCAAGGTGCCAGTGATCTCCCGGTTCCAACACCGTGGAGACTGCTTGAGGCCGTACAAGGACTTGCGCAAGCGCCAGACCTTGTCACCGTCCCCAAAGCCTGGTGGCTGAGCCACGTAGATCTCCTCATCCAAAGAGCCATGGAGGAACGCGTTGTTCACATCCATCTGGTGTAGTTCCCAGTCATGCTGAGCTACTACACTGAACAGAGCTCGAGCTGAGGTCATGTGGCCGACAGGGGCAAAGGTGTCAGTGTAATCAACTCCCTCAATCTGAGAGAACCCCTTGACGACCAAGCGGGCCTTGTAGCGTTCCAGTGAGCCATCGGGCTTCACTTTCTTGCGAAAGACCCACTTGACCTGAATCACCTTCCTCCCAGGGGGAAGATCCACCAGCTCGTAGACTCCGTGCTCTCGGATAGCGCAAAGCTCATCCTCGCAAGCAGCTCGCCAGGCATCAGCATCCTGCGATGAGAAAGCATCCCTCAATGTGCCCGGGTCCGGCACCAGAGAGGGGGAACTCTACGTGGCAAGTGCACACGCCTCAGTGTCTGGCCTGACGGCCACAAGATCAGCTGTTGCGTCACAGGCGATATGGAACTCGCGAGTGACCAGGTCGTGCCATATGGGGCACGCTGGGAGTACCTCTGAAAGCTCAGTGCGGACACTCAAGCCTAAGGTCTTTGTGCCTGGGTCACCGCTCGCGATGCTGTGAGAGGAACGTCTGGGTCCGGAACCCGAAGCTCGCTGAGCTCCAGGATCCAGTGGTCGAAGGCAACCACCGGGCTCACGGGAGTAACCGGAGGTCGAGGGGCGCACCTTAGGCTCAGGAACAGGTACGACCACAGGGAGAGGTACGACCACAGCTGGTGAGGGCTGAGACGAGGCAGTCGGAGAAGCCGTGCGCGGAGATGCGTGTCTGGGGGACACTTAGCTGGGGATGACAGCGGGCAAGGCTCGCCCGGACACTGAGACAGGAGTGTCAGCCGACGTAGAGGCAGGAGTGGGCTGGGCTGGGTGAGACGCCGGAACAGGGGTGCTAGTGGACACAGAGATTGATGCAGGAGGAGGCGTGGGAGCAGTGGTACCTGTGGGGTGAGAAGCTGGCTAGACAGGCGGGATCTCTGGACCAACGGCAATAATAGCCGGATCATCAAGTGCTGGAGATCGAGAGGGGACTCGAGCGGACACATCAGCTTGGCGAGGAATGGTCGCTGGCGAAGAGCTCTCCCACATCCGCCGAGGACCCTCACAGGAAAGGACATGAGCTGCAGAGAGCGCTGTGATCGAAGTCAGATCACGGTATGTGAGTGACTCAAAAAACAGCGCGTCATGGGACTCAATGACGCGACGGCGAGTGGGGTCCCCAAAACGCCAGGCCTTAGACCGCGGGGAGATGCTGATGAAGGCACACAAGCGACCTCGAGGGGAGACCTTGGACCCCTGCTGGTCCTCGGTGTACCAGACGAAGGCCAGGGATCACCAGACGCAAGCGAGACGAAGATCGGCACGGTGGCCAAACCAGAGTTCGTACGGTGTTACATGATCCGGAAGCGGACCATGCGGGAGGCGGTTCCAGACTTAAGTCATGTAGGCGAAGCCCTCGAATGCGAAGGACTCTGGGAGACCGCACTCAGACCGCATGGCGCGGACCGCATCCTCCATGGTGCGGTTCAAGCGCTCAGATACACCGTTCTGCTATGGGGTAGCAGGAGCAGAGACTTGGTGAAAAATGCCGTGCTCAGCAAAGAAAGAGTCCATCTCGCCGAGGAACTCGCCGCCGCGATCCAAGCAAAAAGTATGTAGCGTGTGGCAAGACAGACGCTCAGCCATCACGAGCCAGTGCCGAACCGCAAGGGCGGCGTCGCTCTTCTGACGCAAACTGTACACCCACCGCATCCGGGTGAAGTCATCAGTCAGCGTCAGAACATACCGGCCCCTCTCGGAGAGCGACTCGACCGGGAGAGGACCGAGTAGGTCCGAGTGGATCAACTCGAGGGGCCTCAGCGCTCGGGAACGGGAATTAGGGTAAGTGCACCGGTGCATCTTACCCTGAGCGCAAAACAGACAGTCGGTCTTGGGTGGTTTTTCGAAAGAAGCCACGTCAAGACCAAGAGCGGGCTGTGTCCGGATGAGCTTCGAGACAGTGTCGGAGCCCACGTGACACAGACGTCGGTGAAGCAACCGCTGGTGTTCCGGGGATAGAACACCAGTGACAAAAACGCGACCAGAGGAGGAGGGAGAGCAAGGGGAGGAGGGCCGAGGAATGCGGTACAAATCATCTACGAATGAAGCACGTAGGACAATGCTACAGGTGTCAAGAGCAGTCACAGTCGCTTAATCAGCGGTATGCTCAACAGAGAGACCCATCAGAGTGCAGGCACACACAGACAGCAGACTGAGCTCAAGATCAGGCACAAACAGCACGTCAGAGAGATACAGAGGGCCAGACGGACCATCAAAGCATACAACCCCAACACCGTGAACCGGTAAGGACTGACCAGAACCTGTACAAACAAAACGGACAGTCGTGACAGGACCAAGTACCACAAAGTCACTACGACGACACGTCATGTGGTGGGTGGCACCGGAATCAATGATCCAAGTGCCACCGGAGTCACGACTGGTGGACGTCACTGTACAACGAGCAATAGAACACTCCGCATCAGAGGGACGTTGAGCCGTCAGTGGGACGAAACGACGTACATCACGAAGGTGAGACTCATGAATCCAGTCAGTGCAGTCAGGCCCATCATCATCACATGCAGACTATGCTCCCCCACACGTGTCATCATGAGTCACGAGGACGGACGAACAAGTTGTCTGTGACCCACTAGATGATGACAACACACTCGCACCTCCCTGAAAGCGAAGCGCCAGAAGATGACGAAGCTCGGCGATGGTGCGGTCACGTGGGTCTGGATCACTGCTGCTCGCCGGTGAGGATGCAGGGACAGCTACAGTTGTAGTCGCCGCGCGTCCAGAGGAGTGTGCGGTCGACGTGCCGGACGCGGTGCGAGCAGCATGGGCAGCCTGAATTCCGCAAGTGTTGCGCTCCAGGGGAGTGGCTGCTGGCACTCGGTATAGCGATGGGCACCTCCACAGTTGTAACAGTGCACGGAACGGCCACTGCTACCACTGGATGACGACTGCTGCTGACCCGATCCGTGCTTCCTATTCTTCTTCTTCCCCTGGGCAGCTGCTGCAATGCCCTGCGTCTGCGTGGGTGTAGACGGGGTCGAAGAGGAGGAGGAAGATGAGGTCGTGATGGAGGAAGGTGAGGGTGACTGCAGGAGGGAAGATGGTGGTGAGGCGAGGATTGCTGCAGCGAGGGAAGTCTCCTGATGTGCTACTGCTGCCTCGCGGGCCGACGTCACCTGGAGGAAAAGCTGATGGGCCCACGGGAGCAGCTGCAGGGTGGCTGAGAAAGGCTCGAGAGCAGCGTCGCTATACCGTGTGAATATGTTGGTGTACTCCAGGCGAACTCCGAGCATGATCGTCCGAAGCGCCCACAGCTGTGTGCCCCTTGAGGTCCCCTGGCGCGTGTAGATGCGCATGGCGCGTCGCCAGTAATCCGCTACAGGCTCCGCTGGTCCCTGACAGAGAGAGTGGAAAGCGCGAATGTGTGACGCACGCGTGGCGTGCGTCTCTGCAGCCAGTAGGGACAACGCCAGATCCCAGCCTCCACGAGGATCAGTACGGTGCCTGTGCCAGCCTCGCCGAGGAAGGGGCGGAAGTCAACGACAGTCTCGCATGGCATGGCGTAGAGAAGCCCTCGCATGGCCCGGGCTGCTGTCAGCACCCGTGCTGGATCTGTAGACTGGTATGGGCTGTGGTAGTAAGGCCACACTCCCTCGGAAGTGGCCCACACCTGGAACAGGATCTCCAAGCAGTCAAATCCATCCTCGCTGATGTACCGTGGAGGTGGTGCCTCAAAGTCCTTTGGCTGCCGCTCCGTGGGGAGAGCAGCCGCAGGCTGAGGAGGGCGAGTGACGGGAAAAACTCCTGGAAGGGGGTGATCACTGGGGAAGTCAGGTGACGATCGTATCGGGGACACGGGTGGAGGTCGGATACCCGTCTGCAGCTGACGGAGGCGCTCCTGTAGAAGACGAATCCCCCGCTCCTGGGAGTCATCCTCAAAGCCTGGCATGAATGGCTCGTCATCAAGGAGGTCCGCAGGTGGTGGGGAGATCACACCAGGAGGTGAAGTAGGCGGGGCACCTGTCACGGGTACCTGAGCCGAGTGCTGGGTGGAGGCCGCAACGCCGGTAGCTCCCTCCGAAATCCGCGGAGGAGCCTTGGACTGAGCACGCAGGAGCTCAGTCAGTGTGCGGATAGCGTCAGTCTGCTCTCGCTGCTGACGACGCATCTCCTCCTGCTGGCTGCGCAGGTCCTCAATGGCCTGCGAGCGAGGGCTCAATACCCCTGAAGAAGAGGAGGAGGGATCACCTGGTCCCTTGTCCTTGTCGTCGGGCGAACTCATGTCGCCGCTCACTATGGGACGACAGGTCAAGTTTGCCTGATTTAAAAACCGTCTACGTTTCTCGGGGAGTTGAAATGCTGGCAACTTTTGACTTTTCAGTTGAAAATTTGGCTAAATGTAATGCTGATGTCAGCAAGTGGTTGCTGACGTCAGCACGACCTGATGACTTCAGCAACCAACAATGCTGACGTCATCTCGTCCCCTCCTTTTTTTTTTTTCTTGTCACGGTTCTGCCGCTGCGCGGTGGCGCGCGGCAGCTACGCAGCTACCACCGCTGCACACGCAGCTACGCAGCTGCTGCTGCTACGCGCTCCAGCTGCTGCTAGCTGCCGCCGCCGCGCGCTGCTGCTGGCTGCCGCCGCCGCGTGCTGCTGCTGCTGCCACTGCTGCGCTGCTGCTGCCGCCGCGAATGCAGCTGCTGCTGCTCTGCCGCTGCCGCTGCTGCGCTGCTGGTGCCGACGCCGCTGCTGCGCTGCTGTTGCCGCCGCTGCTGCCACGCTGCTGTGGCGGCCGCTGCTGCTGCGCTGCTGCTGCGCGGCTGCCGCCGCTGCCTCTGCTGCTGCTGCTCTGCTGCTGCTGCGGCTGTGGGGGGAAGTGGCGGCTGCACGCATCGCAGCCGCCACACACCTCTGCGTGGCGGTCCGCGCTGCTGCTGCTGCCTCAGCAGCTGCGATCTCACGTGGTGGGTGGAGTGCGCGGACGGCGAACGGCCGTCTCCAACGGGTCCCTGAAGATCTGCTGCAGCGGTGACTCTCACTGCTGCTGCTCTGCTGCGTCTCTGCTGTGCAGCTCAGTGAGAACTGTCTCACTGCTCTGATACCATGAGAAAGTGCGTAGAAGCTTCCTAGCAACACAGCCGCTGACCGGGCGTCAGTGCGTAGTCAGACGGTGACGACAGTCACAGGTCGTACACACAACGGCAAGGGTTTGGCTAGGAGACACCAGTCAAAGTGTCAGAATGCTTCAATATAGCATATGCAGAGAGAAATGACAACTGACAGGTCCAGGGTATAAATACCTGCCGCGGCGCACGGCGGGTGTCGCACGCGGCAGTCCAAGAGCTGTCCTAAAACCGGCCCAAAACCACTGTTTTGGCTGTAACTCTGCGCACACATGTCACAATCCTACGCCGTCTGAACCTAGACGTGCAGAATCAAAAGACGCACGCAACGACTGCTCACATGCATGCATCCATCAATTGACAGCGAGTATACAATGCAAAAACATGCAAATGGGCCTCATGCCCAGTCCGCGGAAAGGCGCCTGCAAGACGTAGAAGGCACAGCAAGGAGTCCCGGTGACATCTGGGGCTCTGGAACAGTGGTCGGTCAGCTCCAGACGGGTAGTCCGCCGCCTGTCGTCGCGCCGGTGTCACCAGGGCCGCCTGCCTCAGGGATCTGCATGAGTATGGACACGGCCGAGTGGTCACAGTAAACTGTACAGGAACGGCACAAAGCACAACAAGAGACACGTGCACTTGTATGTCAAGCTTCAACTGAAGTAAATGCAGAGAGAGATAACAAATGACAGGTCCACAGCATAAATAGCCGCCGTGGCTCAGGGCGGGTGGCGCACACGGCGGTGCCTGTCAAACCTGAACCGGCCCAAAACCACTGTTTTGGGCATAACTCTGCGCACAAGCGTCCAAACGGAGCGCCGTCTGATCCTACGGATGCACAACGAAAAGACAAACACAATGACTGGTCACACGTCTATGTCCGGGAACAGCCGGAGAGTGTAGGAAAACAAACATGTAAATGAGCCTGGCAGGGCTGTCCACCGAGAAAATCCTGAAGACCTCCAAACATAGTCCGTGGGCTGTGGGAGCCCTCTGGTACACTGGGTAGGCTGCCAGGCTGCCTCCAGCGGGTGGAGCATCACCTCAGGGAACTCTGTCTCCAGCTGGGTCCGCCTCAAAGATCTGCACGAGCATGGAAACGGCCGAGTGGTCACAACCAACTGTACAACTGTGTATGACTGACAACATCACAACACTCCCCCATGACCTGATGGCACGCATGTCCATACACGTGCAAAACGCGTGCCGGTGCAAGACAGAGTGCTCAACAGGGACCCGGACAATCACCCACTCTCGGACAGGGGTCGCAATTCGACGGAACGAACAGCCCCGAGGAACTTCCCACGTGCCAGTGCCTTGGTTAGGAAGTCAGCGCGCTGCAAGTCTGTGCCCACCGAGACGATGGAGATCAACTGCCGCTCCACCAGATCGCGCACGAAATGATACTCGACAGTGATGTGCTTCGTGCGTGCGTGGAACACACCAGAGTTTTGAGCGATTGCGAGAGCACTCTGGTTGTCGCATCGAAGGATGATGGTAGGCACGGACTGACCCAAGCACTGGAACAACCGCTGCAGCCACACCGCCTCAGCGGCGCCAGCGCCCAGAGCAACATACTCAGCTTCTGAGGAGGTGCGAGCAATGCACCCCTGCTTGCCGCTGCGCCAAGACACAGCGGTGCCACCAAGCAGGAACACGTAACACGTGCGGCTGCGTCCATCAGGACTCCATGCCCTGTCGCTGTCGGTGTAGCCATCTACCACAACCGAGCACTGTCTCCGAAAGCAGAGATCGTGATACGGTATGGAGACCACGTACAGGACGACTCGCAAAGCTGCGTGCAGAGCGCGAGCCCGAGGGGACTGAGTGAACTGTGCGAGTAGGTTGACAGCGAACGCAATGTCGGGACGCGTTGTCGTGGCCAAGTACATCAGTGAGCCAATGATGCGCAAGTACAGAGTCACGTCCACAGTCTCACCCAGATTGGCTGGGTCTTTCACCTTCAGGGCATCCTGCCCGTCGGGAGTGATGGGTGACGAGGCAGCGAGAACAGCGCCAAGGAGGTCACTAAACCGCTCCCCCACAACCTGTGCATATCGTGCCTGATGGAGGAGGAGTGTCCGTCGACGACGATCACACACAATCTCCATCCCGAGGAAAACAGCCGCTGGACCAAGGTCCTTCATCCTGTAGGCGGCCTGCAGGACCGCCTTGGCCTCCTTCATGGCCTCCAGTGAAGGAGACGCAATCAGGAGATCGTCCACATACACCAGAATGGCAGTGAGGTGCTCGGCTGTCCGTCGGATGAAAAGTGACGGGTCGGCATCACTCTGGACGTACTCGGCCTGAGTGAGGGTGCGAGTGATCTCTCATTTCCAGCAGCGGGGCGACTGCTTCAGGCCATACAAGGCCTTGCGCAAGCGCCAGACCTTGTTTCCTTTGACCTCAAACCCAGGTGGCTGGACCATGTAGATCTCCTCCTCCAAGGTGCCGTGGAGGAACGCATTGTTCACATCCATATGGTGCAGCTCCCAGTCATGGTGAGCGACCACACCAAGCAGCGCGCGAGCTGTGGTCATGCGGCCAACAGGGGCAAAGGTGTCAGTGAAGTCGATACCCTCAACCTGAGAGAATCCCTTGGCAGTCAAGCGGGCCTTATAGCGGTCCAATGAGCCGTTAGGCTTCACCTTCTTGCGGAAGACCCACTTGGCCTGCACGACCTTCCGTCCCTCAGGACGGTCGACCAGCTCAAAGACTCCGTGCTCCCGGATGGCCCTGAGCTCGTCCTCACAGGCAGCCCGCCACTGCTCAGCATCCTCTCCTGAGAGAGCCTCCTTTAACGTGTCTGGATCAGGGACCATCAAAGGGGAGCTCCGAGTGGCCAAGACACATGCCTCATGGGTCGGACGGACCGCAACTAGGTCAGCGGCAGCTGCCTGTGCAGCCTCGTGCTCGTCGGCGATCAGCTGGTGCCCAATGGGACAAGCTGGGTGCACCTTCGTGTAGGTGCCTTGGACACTTAGGCCAAGAGCCTTTGTGCCATGGTCACCACTGTGCACGCTGCGCATGCGTCGTCTTCGTGGCGCAACCGCAGTCGAAGGTGCTCGTGAGGCCAGTGGGCGGAGACGCCCACCTGGTCCACGGGAGTAGCCCGAGTCTGAGCTGACCGACGGTTCTGGCACAGGGAGGGCAGGTGCTGTCTCTGGAGACGCTGCAGGCGTGGGCGAGACAGGCGCGGCAGGCGCGGGCAAAACAGGCGCTACAGGCACGGACGAGACGGTCGCGGCAGGCGCGGGCGAGACAGTCACGGCGGGCGCGGGTGAGGCAGGCGCCGCAGGCGAAGAGGCGGCAGGTGCAGCCCCGACAGGCAAAGCAGGCGCTGCAGGTGCGGGCGAAGCAGGCGCTGCAGGTGCGGGCGAAGCAGGCGCTGCAGGTGCGGGCAAAGCAGGCGCTGCAGGTGCGGGCGAAGCAGGCGCTGCAGGTGTGGACAAAGCAGGCGCTGCAAGTGCGGGCAAGGCAGTCGCGACAGGCGCGGGCGAGGCAGTCGCGGTAGGCGCGGGTGAGGCAGGCGTGGCAGGCGCAGGCGAGACAGTCGTGGCGGGCGCAAGCGGGGCAGGCGTAGAGACTACAGGCTCGACAGCAATGATGGCCGAGTCAATGGTGGCCAGCGACGGTCCCACCCCGGAGGCACCTCGGACGGACTCACCCTGTAGGGTAGACTCCCCCATCCGACGGGAGGCCTCACAGGTGGGAATGTGAGACACTGCCTGGGTGAGAATGGCAGACAGGTCGCGGTACGACAGTGCCTCAAAAAACAGCGCGTCGCGTGACTCAACGATGCGGTGGCGACCCGCATCCCAGAAACGCCACGCTTTGGAGCGCGAGGAGAGACCGAGGAAGGCAAACATCCGGCCGCACGGAGAGACCTTGGACCCCTGCTGGTCCTTGGTGTACCAGACACAGGCCAAGGAACCCCAGACGCGAGCAAGCCTGAGGTCCGCACGGTGACCGAACCACAGCTCATACGGCGTGACGTGGTCCGGCAAGGGACCATGCGGGAGGCGGTTCCAGACCCACGTCATGTAGGCGAAGCCCTCGAAGGCGAAGGACTCCGGGAGACCGCACTCAGCGCGCATGGCGCGAACCGCGTCCTCCATGGTGCGGTTCCAGCGCTCGGACACACCGTTCTGCTGTGGCGTAGCAGGGGCCGAGAGCTGGTGACAGATACCAAGCTCGGCGAAGTGANAGCTCCAGGGGACGCTGCGCGCGAGTGACGGAGGCAGGGTAGGTGCATCGATGCATCTTGCCCTGAGCGCAGAACAGACAGTCGGTCTTGGGCGGCTTCTCGAAGGAAGCCGCGTCAAGACCGAGAGCGGGCTGTGTACGAATGAGCCTGGACACAGTGTCCGTGCTCACATGACACAGGCGCCGATGTAACAGGCGCTGGTGGTCAGGAGACAACACCCCCGTGACAAAGACGTGGGCAGATGAGCAAGGGGAAGAGTCAGGAGCAGAGCAGCGCACGATGCGATACAGGTCATCCACAACAGAGGCACGCAACACAACCGTGGAAGTGTCAAGTGCAGTGATCGTGGCATCATCAATGGAGTGGTGAACAGAGAGACCCATCCTCGTGCAAGCACGGACAGAGAGCAGGCTGAGCTCGCGATCATGCACAAAAAGCACGTTAGAAAGATACACGGGACCAGACGGACCATCGAACCGTACGACCCCTGTCCCCTGAACAGGTAGTGACTGCCCAGAACCTGTCCGCACTGACCGAACATACCCAACAGGACCAAGCACGACAAAGGCGGTACGGTCGCAGGTCATGTGGTGAGTGGCCCCTGAGTCAATGATCCAGTGGCCGCTCGCCTCACGCCCTGTGGTGGTCACGGTACAACGAGCAACGGTGCACGCTGCTTCTGCTGGACGCTCAACAGGTGTGGCAGGACAGCGGGACAATGCACGACGATGCGACCCATCCAACCACTCTGTGCTGTCAGACTCATCCTCACCAGGCGACGCAGCCCCCCCACAAGTACGACCACGTGCCACAAACACAGATGGACAGTCAGTCTGTGGACCACTCGGCTGTGACAGCACACTCGCACCTCCCTGTGAGCGAAGTACCAGCAGTCGACGTAGCTCCGCGATGGTCTGGTCCCTCGGGTCCGGCGTGGTACTCCCCCCGGATGGCGGAGGATCTGCCGCCGGTGCTGCCCCCGAGGTCGCTGCGGCACGGGCTGCTGCTCCAGTGCGGATCCGCTCCTCGTGGGCTGCCTGAAGACCGCGGGTGATCCTCGC
>SZWC01031145.1:11439-23049 GCA_023375785.1 Penium margaritaceum | reverse complement strand
AGATATAGATATAGATATAGATATAGATATAGATATAGATATATATATATATAGATATAGATATAGATATAGATATAGATATAGATATAGATATAGATATAGATATAGATATAGATATACATATAGACATAGATCTAGATATAGATATAGATATAGATATATATAGATATAGATATAGTGTAACGGAATGAGACTCCAACTCCTGCTCTGAAGTCCTCGTCGGAGTTCGCAGAATGGCGTTCTCAGTCTGCGTCAAGGGTTTACCCCCTTCGCAAGACTGAGGGGCAATCGTCATCAACGACCTAGAGCAGGGAGACTCTGGAGGCCCATTTCCATTTTTGGCCAAACCCCTGGTTTTGGGACCCAAACCGGGGGCTTTTACCTGGAACTCGTGTGTTCGCACGAGTTATTTCGTTCTTTTTATGTCGAAGTTCGTCGTAAACAAACTTTGATTCATATTTTGTCATTCTGGCGCAAAATCGTCGCGTGCGAGGCACGCTGGCGATTTCGCGCCAGCGAATTTCACCTCACCCTCGCTCCCCCTATCCCTCATCTTCTCTTGCTCGTTTGCAAGGAGGGCGAGGGGGGGTGAGGGCACGAGGCCTCGAGGCCTTGCCCTCGAGGCCCTCGTGGCCTCTCAGCCGCCGATCGGGCTGAGGCCGCAATCGGCGGCTGGTGGCTGGCCGGCCGGTGGCCGGCCGGTCACTTGGCCGGCCGCCGGTCGTCCAACCGGCCGGCAGCGAGCTGGCCGGTGGACGCGAAGTGCTGGCCGCCGGCCAGCCCTCGCTGACGCGAGGGGTGGTGCGCAACCACCCCTCGCTTTAGCGAGGTGGGAGGGCTGAACCAGCCCTCCCGCTACATTCCTCCCCACTTATTATGAACCGTCCCGGTTCATGAACAACAAGGATCGTCAGTCAGTGAGTCATCAACATTGTGAAAGAAAATTAATAATTTCAATCACCAGCTAAACATGAACACGTGCATGGTACTTTGACCTAAGCTACAGCTTGTAGGTTAGCACGGCTAGCGGCCTCCCCCCTTTAGGCTGGAGCGTCCGCGCGACAACCATGCTGGGCGTCCCCAACCTCCTATGGTTGTTGTCCATGAATGCTGCCCTGTGGGAATGTTGTTCACTTTTCCGCGTTCAGGTGGTACCTCCTGCCACGCGTCGATCTGTGCGAGCTGCAAGCTCGCTCTAGTACTCGTTGACCACCCCTGTGGGCAACCAAGATTCGGGTTCCCATGAATTATGTTCAGGTCCACAACCGGCCCAATGAACGAGGTACTCTGTGACAACGCACGACCGAAGAGTACGCTCTCGGTGCTGGAGTAGGCGAAGGGCCTCATATTGGCCGTCTGCAGCCAGGACTGCTGGCGGTGGCTGAACGGTTCCTTCTGCCGTGTATGGAGCCAGCAGGCTCACATGAAAAACGTCATGTATCTTCATACTCGGCGGAAGTAGCAATCGGTATGCCACTGGCCCGATGCGTGCCACAATGGGAAACGACCCAATCCACTTCGGTAGAAGTTTTCTTGCCCCTGGCGACTTCAGCCGAAGGTTTTCAGTGCTAAGCAGCACTTTGTCACCGATGTCAAACGAGACCTCCCGGCGACCTTTGTCGGCATATGCCTTTTGTCGCTGCCGAGCTGCTTGAAGGTGTCCCTTCGCCTCCTGTAACAAGGAGTCGATGCGCTTGGCAAAGGCTTGAGCGGAAGGAACCTGCCCTCCTGTACTCCCACTCTTCACCAATGAAGAGGGTACCACTGGATACCGACCACTATTCAACACGAACGGTGTGAACTGTGTGGAATCATTCACCGAGTTGTTCACCGCAAACTCTGCCGGTGCTAGGAATTCGTCCCAATCATGCATGGCAGGGTCCACGTACATGCGGAGCATCTGCTCCAGAGTGCGATTTATGCGCTCTGTTTGTCCATCTGTTTGAGGGTGAAACGCTGTCGATATTTGCGACTCGCTGCCGAAGTACTCGTGCATCTTTTGCCATAACTTTAGCAAATTTTCGATCTCGATCGGAGATAATGCACAACGGCAAGCCGTGGTACTTTACGACACCATCAAAGAAGAGACGAGCGGTCTCCTCTGCGTTCACGTCAGTGGTTGTAGGAATGAAGTGTGTCATCTTCTTCAAAATATCCACAACCACTAGTATTGCATCATGGCCACGGGCCGTGTCCGGAAGACCAGTAATGAAGTCCATGCTGACGCACTCCCATGGAGTCCCAGGAATGGGAAGCTGCTGGAGGATTCCAGCAGGCTTCTTGTTACTAGCCTTATACCGAAGACATGGGTCGCATGTCATGCAATACTTACGGACATCGACACTCCATCCTGGCCACCAATAGTGGTCCGAGAGTGCTTGTGCGGTCTTTCGGGGTCCCACGTGACCTGCGACCGGCGGGTCGTGGATCTGGGAGATAACCTTTGCTCGAAGGTCTCCTGAGTTTGGCACAACAACTTGTTCTCCGTGCCAGAAGATTCCTGCGACCTCCACCAAGCCGTACTTGTCCAGATTTTGAGAGTCCTGAAACCAAGAATCCACACAGTATCCCATCTGGATCCTGTTTTCAAAACCGTTGTAATGTATAATCTCTCGTGGTGGTTGACGCAGAGGTGCAGGGGGATCTGGTGGTTGTACGGTTGCTGTTGCAATGGCCATAAAACTTCCACTAACCTCGGTGGTTGCTTTAATTACCATAGTTTGTCGGCTTAGTGGATCGGCCACATTGATGCGTCCTAGCCGATATTCCCATGTGAACGAGAATCGACTGAGGTATTCGCTCCAACGCGCCTGTCGTCTTGACAGGTTCGGTTGCGTTTGGAAAAACACCAATGAATTATGGTCGGTCACGACCGTCACACCCCCTTCAGCACCCTCAAGGTAGCAACGCCACATCTTGAAAGCGTGTACTACCGCAAGGAGCTCTTGATCCCCAGTCGTGTACCGTGTTTCCACGGGTATGAGCTTCTGGCTCTCATACGCAACTGGGTGACTGTTTTGCATGAGGACAACTCCAAGTCCAACTACCGACGCATCACATCGAACCTCCCACGGTTGCGATGGATCCGGAAGAGCTAGGACGGGCGCCGTGGAGAGAAGCTCTTTGACTTTGAGAAATGCGTTCTCGTAATCAGATGTCCATTCCCAACACACGTCTTTTCGCTTGAGCCTGGTTAGCGGTGCTACCAGGGTCGAATACCCTTGCATAAACCGTCGAAAGTAGTTTGCAAGGCCGAGGAAAGACCGAATCTGCCCAACATTTTCGGGGCGTGGCCAGTCCACAACGGCTTGGACTTTTCGTGGGTCGACACGGATGCCGTCCTTGCCGACGATGTGTCCGAGGTATTCGAGCTCATCTTGTGCAAACTTGCACTTGCTCACTTTCGCATAGAACTTCTGTTCCCGAAGGATTGTGAGGACTGCGCGCAGATGTTCTATGTGCTCTTCCATGGATTTGGAGAAAACCAGGATGTCATCCAGGTTAACCAAGACAAACTGGCCGAGTTGCTTGGCGAACGTTCGGTTCATTTCTCCTTGGAAGGTTGCTGGGGCATTTGTAAGCCCGAAGCATAACACTCGGAACTGATAGTGTCCCATGTGCGTTCGAAACGCGGTTTTGGGCACATCCTCTTCCGTGATGCGGATTTGATGGTACACTTGAGACAAATCCAAGGACGAAAATACTTTTGCGCCTTGGAGTTGGTCAAACAGGTCCTCAATCCGCAGTAAGGGGAATCGATTTTTCACCGTCAGCTTGTTCAACGCCCGGTAATCCACGCACATGCGTAAACCACCGTCCTTTTTGTTCACAAAAAGGATCGGCGCACCGTACGGCAAGCTACTTGGCTCGATCCATCCTTTTGCAAGGTACTCTTTGATTTGGCGTTCGGCCTCTCGCCTTTCTGCTGGACTAAGGCGATACATGGGTCTGAACGGAGGAGTCGCCTCCGGTTGCAGCGGAATCGTGTGGCCCATGTGTCTTTCTGGTGGAAGCCCAGCCGGTGGGTCTTGGAATACATCCGAGAACTCCGCCAATAGAGATCTGATCTCTTGTGGCGTGTCTTCCTTCAGGTCTTCCTCCACTTTCTGCAGCTGAGCCAAGAAGTATCGACAACCTCGTTGAATACGTTTCTTGACCTGCATTGCAGATAAGCTGACATGGACTTTGAGTCGGGTCAGTGATAATTCCGTACTCGGAATCAACGTAAAGCGGCATTGTCCTTTTCGGAGGATCAAACGCTTTGATTCAAAGCACATTAGAGCCTTGTTGTTACGGAGCCAGGGATCGCCTAGCACCACGTCAAATGGGTCAAGAAGGTTGAGTACCTTCAACGTGACACTCTGTGTGTACCCTTGAATACAAATTTTCGCTTTACAAGTACCGATCACGGGTACCGTACGGTTGTCACCGACAACAACTGCGCCATTCGATGGCTCGTACTTCAGGCCAACCTGTCAGGTAAAACCAAGGCTAACAAAAGAGTCGTCCCCTCCAGTGTCAGCCAGTACGTTCACGGGAGCACCAGCTAGGTGTCCTTTGAATTGCATCGTCATGTTGCCTCCACTCTTCCGAGTGAACAGACTCGACGACGGTAAGCCGAGTTTGTAATAAACATGGAATCTGTACGACGGGCGTCGCGACTCCCATGATTCACCCACTCGAGTCCACATCTTGTGGGCATGTGTGAATTCGGCTAGCACCTTCCAGTCTTTAAATTTGCCTGGGTCGAAATCGTTGACTAAAGGTACTGCGAACGTGATTGAACTCATTGCTTTCAGGGCGTTTGCTTCAATCACTGTGTTACACAACTCTTGCACAGTGGTTGGTGTCGCCACCAGTAAGCAGGTTCGGTCATGCATCTCATCTGGTGATGCAAGATTTAGTGGGCAATGTCGATCAGCAAGTGCAGAATGAGGTTCAATGAGAGGGGAGAAAACAACAGAGAAATTTGAACTCGTCAAAAACTCAAATTGTTCAACATCCTCGTCTGAAAACATGAACTCACACTCGTGATCCAGTTTTACCCCTGAGTGGTCCCCACTGACGTCACTCAGGGGTGGGGAAACCCGCCCCACGGCCCTGTCCGTTACCACGGCCGGGCCCATTGCCGCGACCGCGACCCTGTCCACGGCCTTGTCCGCGGCCTCCTGGTGCACCATCCCCATGAGGTGCCGCTGCTGCAGCTAGCGCCGCGGCCTCTTGTCGACCACCAGCAGCCTCAAGGCACTGAGCCCTAAAGTGGCCCGGATGCATGCAGTTGTGGCAGAGCCCTTCGCGGAAGGTTGCGTAGCAATGCTCACGCGCCGCCTGCAGCTCGTCATTCTCTTGGCTGCGCTTGTTGTTGGGACCCTTGTATCTAGTAGCCTTCTTGGCCGGAGGGTTTGTAGGCTGCTTGCCCTTGGCCCCGCCTCGCTGTCCAGCTGACCCACCAGCCCCTGCAGCGTCCACGCGCATGTCGCGACCCTGCTGTGCATGCGCGTTTGGCCATGCATCAGAGTAGTGATTTGGGTTCACCGAGTACACTTTGCTCATGTAGTCGCACAACGCCCTCCAGCTTGTCCAAGCTTGGCCAGTGGCTGTCGTGGTGGTCTTGTCCTTCAGCTTCTCACTGGCGAGACCATCACGCAAGTACTCCAGCAGCATGCACTCCGGGTACTTGAACGTCTGAGTGCCATTGCCCTCGGTGAAGCTTTCGGTTTCCTCCACGAGTGCGGTGAACTCGCTCAAGTAGGATTGGAGCGAGCTGCCCAGCTGCTTGAATTCCTTGATCTTGTGGAAAGCGCACTGCGCCTCCTCACGTTGGGTGCACTTCTTGCGCATAATCGCGCAGAAGGCCTCCCACGACATGGGCTGCCACTCGAGGTGCGGCTGCTACGCAGTCCACTCCTTGACCACGTACATGAAGAGTTTGTCTTCAAGCCGCGTCGTGGCAAGGTCGCCCAACTGACTGAGTGGAGCCTTATGGACACGTAGAACGTGCTCCATGCGGTTCAGTCAGTCGGTCAGCTTCACGCCCTTCCGGAAGATCTCCATACTGTGGAGGAAGGACGTGTTCATGACTGACCCCGAAGTCGTCGAGGTAGGCAAGTCGTCGCTGCCACCGGCAGTGGCATCCGCAGCTGCGGCACGCTGCACTTGCTACTGCATCCGCACCTGGGTCACGCTCTGCAACGCCTTGTCGAGGTCGTTGCATCGGCGGCTTGCCTCATGGGCGGCCAGGCGCTGCAGCTGATGATCACGATCAAGGTCCGTGATGCTCTGACCGACGTGGGCAAGCAGGTTGGCGAACGCGAGCTTGAGCTCTGATGTCGTCAGAGCATCGGCGATAGCCTCCAGGGCCTCACGTTGTCCGTGCACCCTTACCCACTGCAAGAGGGTACGGTTCGCGTACACGCCTCTAAGGAGTCCCACCTTTCGGAGGAGACTATCGTCGGCGACGACGCCAGAGTGGGCGCTGCCCTGCCCCATCGCGGCCACATCGTAGGAAGGGGGGTCCGCCCCCATCCCTCCGAGTGGTACCGTATCTCCACCGTCGGTGGTGATCTTCAGTCGGCCTGTCGCCTCAGCAGCAAACTCCGCAAGCCTACGACGGCCATCGCGAATTGCTTTTGCGGCATCGTCGTCCGGCTCGTTCTCGCGGGACCTTCCCGTGTGACTGCTTTTAGCGCCCTTGCTGCTCTCGGCAGTCTCGCTGCCGTCGGCAGCTTCAGGCGATGCGGCGGGCACCTTTTCCTTCTTGAGCAATCGGCTCGAGTTTGCCGCACGACGATGGAGATGGTCGCGATCCTCGTCGCCTTCGCCATCGTCGGCGTCGTGCTCTTCGTGGGGGTCCTCCTCCGGAAGGTCCTCCTCCATCGCGTCGTCCGTCGCATGGGGATCGCCCATGTGCGCGTCGACGTGCTCATCGAGCACCTTTGCGGCCTCCGCACGCTTCTCGGTATCGCCGAGGTTGGCGTTGGTTGCCTTAGGCGACACGGTTGCCTTAGGCGGTACGGTTGCCTTAGGCGGCACGGTTTCCTTAGGCGGTACGGTTGCCTTTGGGTTTGCAACCGTGCTCGCGATGGCGGCTCCCAAAACTTGGAATCCGCCGAGGGCGTGTGGTGAGAACGTCACCACCTTGCCCTTGTCGGTCCTAGACGGTCCGGCACTTGCCATCTCGTCGCTCGTGCAACTAGCACGTGGAGACCGTTGTGAGGATCGCCCCACAACTTTGTGGAGGAATCGCCTCCTAAAGTTACGCTCTCACGATTGGTGAAGCAATTATAAATTTAATTTCTACTTTCCTAGGCCGCCACATCGGCACAAGGTCGTGGGTTTATAAACTAGTCCTCCTAAGCCGTGACTCACGGCACTTGGTAGCAACTAGGATCTAGGAAAACAGAAAATCACAACACAAGGAAGTAACAAGGAGTGTGAGTACCGCTCACAAAACTAGGACAAAGAGCAAGAAGGCAAACAAGTACTAAGTCAAGAACGAAAAGACTACTTTTCTTCTTGTCTTCTTGTCTTCTTCTCTTCTGGTCTTCCTTGGTCTCTTCTTGCGTCTTCTTGTCACGTCTCGCTCCCCTTGGCGGCGTCCTCCTTGAGCCGGCGGCGTTGGGGGAGCCACCAAAAGTCCCCAAGTTGTCACCCTCCTTTTTATGGTGCTCTCAGGTCGTGAGAGTCCCTAAGCTTGGGGAGGGACGCTGTCCCAATTTTTTGGATGAAGGAGGTTTGAAGCAGCCTTGAAAGTGAGGAGGATTTTGTGGTTTTAGAGGTGGGATCTCCCCAGCCCGCCCCACAAAAAACCTCCTAGCCCCCTAGAAGTGTGGAGAGGCTGGAAAGAAGTGGCTCCACAAAGTAGGATTTTTTTCCAGCTCTGTAACGCACTTTACGGCGCTTCAATCCGTGAAGTATGGATGCCGTAGTCCCTTATGGCGTTTTTGCTACTGCTTGTAGCTGCCGACGGCGTTTTATATCTGACGTAGCCGCCGTTTCCGTCGAACCCTTAGTCGCGAGGGTCCTCTGGTTTAGGGAACCACTGTAACGGGCTGAGTCTCCGGCTCATGCTCTGAAGTCGTCGTCGGAGTTCGCAGAATGGCGTTCTCAGTCTGCGTCAGGGGTTTACCCCCTTTGCAAGATTGAGGGGCAATCGTCATCAACGACCCAGAGCAGGGAGACTCGAATATTTTGAGTCTCCGGAGTCCCATTTCCGTTTTTAACCAAAACCCTGGTCTTGGGACCCAAACCGGGTGTTTTTACCTCGAACTCGTGTGTTCGCTCGAGTTATTTTGTTCGTTTTATGTCAAAGTTCGTCGTAAACGAACTTCGATTCATATATTGTCATTCTGGCGCGAAATTGTCGCTTGCGAGGCACGCTTGCGATTTCGCGCAAGCGAATTTCACCTCACCCTCGCTCCCCCTATCCCTCATCCTCTCTTGCTCGTTTGCAAGGAGGGCGAGGGGGGGGCGAGGGCACGAGGCCTCGAGGCCTCGCCCTCGAGGCCCTCGTGGCCTCTCAGCGGCCGATCGGGCTGAGGCCGCGATCGGCGGCTGGTGGCTGGCCGGGCGGTGGCCGGCCGGTCACTTGGCCGGCCGCCGGTCGTCCAACCGGCTGGCAGCGAGCTGGCCGGTGGACGCGAAGTGCTAGCCGCCGGCCAGCCCTCGCTGACGCGAGGGGTGGTGCGCAACCACCCCTCACTTTAGCGAGGTGGGAGGGCCGAACCGGCCCACCCGCTACATATAGATTTAGATATAGATATGGATGTAGATATAGATATAGATATCAATATAGATATAGATAAAGAAATAGATATAGATATAGATATAGATATACTGTACTGACAGGCATATTCACTCCCTTTTTTAATTTAAAGATTGTTATTTTCTCCCATTTTGCCCATGTTTTCAATTTCTGCTCGAACCATTTATCCCATACCCCTGGGTATTTAAGAAAAGTTGAATTCGTCCACTGTTCAAGTCTGCCTGCACGCTTTACCGAGCCTCTTCGATGAGAGTTGGAAGTTCAAAGTTTGATCTTAGAGCTGCAACCGCGGACCACCGTTAGATGTTGATCTGCGGTTGGCTGCCCTCGCAAGTCATCGCGACCCGTTGAGCCAGCGAAGTGCACACTATGCTCCACGCTCTCTCCACGAGAAAGAGTGGAGCGCAGTGTGCATGGAGTCATCACCCTCGTACTTGTACGAGTGTAGTTTTGGGTGTCCCCATTTCAGTCCACCACGCCGTTGACGTTCAACCACCCATCCGCCACCATGAAGTCCCTACTTGACTTCAACCTGAAGAAGTTGTTGCCAGAAGAGGCTGCCACGGAACGTGTGCACATGTTCGAGGTGCACAAGCAACTACACCCAAACCCAACAGTGCCCAAGAAGAGACCTGTCGGTCGTCCACCCAAGAGAGACAAGGTCCCCTGCCTTGCGCTCCATGAATCTCCCCTTGTCCTAACCAGCGTGAAACAGACCGCAAAAGCGTGCTTACTGGTTCCCCCCTCAGTCCCGAAAACCGAGACACCGGCCACCGACGTGCCCGCGCATGACAAGTCCGAGGCCGAGCCAGTTGCACGCGGTGGCTACGTGAACTTTCTCGGCGACGGAAACCTCCCACGCATCCACGGGGCGATGCTCGCCGGTGGGAAAGCGTACCAATGCGTTGTCATTCTCCGTAACCTCTACAGCGAGGCGGGTGGGCGTTGCGTCTACAACCAACTTGCCACATCAACCGTGCGCGGGTGGTACGAGAAGGGGAGCACCAAACTCCTTCCCAAGTTTAGAAAGTTTTTGACGCACACGAAACAGATGAAGATTCAAGGTGCAATGTCGAAGCGGACGCATGGCTTCCGCGCCGAAAGTCCTTCCTTGAGTGCCATCCGGAGGTCGAGGGAGAGGTCATCACTGCCATTGCCCAAATGCGGGAGGCGGGCACCATCATGAACTCCACCACCATCCGCGGAGTGCTCCACGCGGTGACGTTGAAGCATTGTCCCAAGGAGTTCCCCGCCAACGGTGGCAACATCACCTTCTCACGTTCGTGGCTACGCACGTTCGTGCGCGAGCGCATGCGGTGGAGCTACCGTTGCAACACCACCGTGGAACAAAAGGTGCCAGCCAATTGGGAGGAGTTGACCTTGGCCATGCAGAAGCGCGTGGCCGCCTTAATGGTCATGAATGGTATAGACCCCTCCTTTGTCCTCAACGCCGATCACACCGGCATTAGCCTCGTGCCGAGCGGTGAGTCTCCCTACTCCCACGCTTATCCTTGCTTGCACTCTCTTCCTTTACCGTCAACAACTTCCTTATTGCAATCCCGGCTCTTGACACTAGCGGAATTGACCGTGCAGGTGACCGTATGTACGTGCGTCTAGGGGCGAAGGAGGTGGCCATTGTCGCCCTCGACGACAAGAGGCAAATCACGGCCTTGGTGGCGAGCACCATGGTCGGTGAAATGCTTCCGTTGTAGTTGATCTACGCGGGCAAATCTGAGTGTTGCCACCTGGACAACGCTGATGCCCACCGCGCCAAGGAAGAGCACCACTTCTCCTTCAATCAAATGGCCAACCATTGGGCCAACGCCAAGACCACCCGTGAGTGGATCATGCACGTGCTCGGGCCGTGGTACAAGCGTGCGTGTGAGCGAGAGAAGAAGGTGGTGGGAAAACAAAAGCTCAACCTCCTCCTCGACGCTTGGCGGTTTTCCTCCATATCTTTCTGACCTGTTCCCTGTGCTCCATCTTCGGCCATCGGCTCTGTGGGGGTGCGCGAGCTCTCGAGTTCGTTCGGGAACTCTTCCTCGGTCTTCTGGCTACGCTCTCCCTTCCGTTCCGGCCCTTGCCTCGTCCCGTCGGTGAGCTCGTTCCATTTACTTCTCCTTGTGTTTTTGCCTTGCTTCTTCTCTCCGTTCCACTCATCTCCTTGCGCTCCATCCTTGCGCCTCGTGTGCGCCCTTTTGCGCCTCGTGTGCGCCTCTTTAGCGGCTCGTGTCCGCCTTTCTCTATTCATTGCCTTCCTTTTGTGTGCCCCTCTTTGGTGTTGTCCCCTTCTTTACTTTGCCTGTCCTGCGTCCGTAATCTCCACGTCTCGTGTCTGCTCTCTCTCTCTCATCCACGCGCCTATTCTCGTCGTTTTTCCTTTTTTCATTGTCCTCTCCCATCGCCTCGTCTGGCTCTATCCCCCTGCTTCGTCACCTCCCACCTTGTTCCCTTCCTCGACTTTCTTGACTTCACCCGTCTCTCTTTTTCTCTCTCTTGCCCTGTTCTCTTCTTGTTCTCCATCTTCGTCCCTTCTCTCCCGCATACTATCCCTCCGTTCTCCTCTCTCGCTTGCTTTCCCTCTTCTTTCATCTTCCTTTCCTCTCTCTCTTCTCCTCCCTCTCTCACCGTCTACCCCCGCTTCCCTCTCTTTCCGTCGTGCCTCCTTCTTGTGTCCCCTTGTCTTCCTCGTCGTACCCTCTTTCTTCCCTCCACTCTCTCTGCTCTCTACCTCCTTCTCGGCCTCTCTCCCCCCCTCTCTCTCTCTCTAATCTCTCTCTCTCTCTCTCTCACCCCTCAAACCTCTCTCTCTCCCTCTCTCTCACCCCTCTCTCTCTCTCTCTCTC
>SZWC01031139.1:2771-19385 GCA_023375785.1 Penium margaritaceum | reverse complement strand
TCAATGTTGACCACACATAGTGGACTTATTCGGTCGTAGTCAGTGACGTATGCATCCTTTGGTTGGTCACTGTGCACGCTAGCCATACCGTGCCACTGCTTTTTGAAGGTCTTTGTACTTGCTAGTTGATAACTAGTGTTTCCAACCCATTGTTTTCCCCTCTGACGATTTGTGACTCGTGTTACGCGTTTTCAACGTTGACCACATGAAGTGAAATTTGTTGGTCATGGTTAGTGACATATGCATATTTTGGTTGGTCACTGTGCATTGAAGCCACATTGTGCCACTACATATTGAAGGTATTTGTACTTGCTAGTCAATACCTAGTATTCACAAACCATTGTCTACCACCCTGACCATTTGTGACTCATGTTATGAGTTGTCAAAGTTTACCACACTTATTGACATTATTTGGCCATGGTCAGTGACACATGCATACTTTGGTTGGTCATCGTGCATGGTCTCCACACCGTGCCACAGTGTATTGAAGCCCCTTGTCCTTGCTATTTGATACTTGGTGTTCCCAAACCATTGTTTCCCCCTCTGACCATTTGTGACTCGTATTATGAGTTGTCAACGTTGACTACACAGAGCGGATTTCTTTGGTCAAACGCAGTAGATATGCCTACTTTGGTCAGTCATTGTGCATGGTAGGCACACCGTGCTACTGTTGACTGAAGGTCGTTGTACTTGGTAGTTGAGAACCGATATTATCATAGCATTGTTTCCTCTCCTGACCGTTTGTGACTCGTGTTATGGTTGGTCAACGTTGACCACCCATATTGAAATTCTCTGGTCATGCTCAGTGACATATGCCTAGTTAGATTGTTTGATGTGCATATTAGCCACACCGTGCCACTACGTATTGAAGTTCTTTGTCCTTTCTAGCCAATACATAGGCTTCCCAAACCATTGTCTCTCACTCTGACCATTTGTGACTCGTGTTATGAGTTGTCAATGTTGACCACACATAGTGGAGTTATTCGGTCGTAGCCAGTGACGTACGCATCCTTTGGTTGGTCATTGTGCATGCTAGCCATGCCGTGCCACTGCTTGATGAAGGTCTTTGTACTTGCTAGTTGATAACTAGTGTTCCCAACCCATTGTTTTCCCCTCTGACCATTTGTGACTCGTGTTATGCGTTTTCAACGTTCACCACATGAAGTGAAATTCTTTCGTCATGGTCAGTGACATATGCATACTTTGGTTGGTCACTCTGCATTGAAGCCACATTGTGCCACTACATCTTGAAGGTATTTATACTTGCTAGTTGATAACTAGTATTCACAAACCATTATCTTCCACCCTGATCATTTGTCAGTCGTAATGTGAGTTTTCAAAGTTACCACACTTAGTGACATTATTTGGTCATGGTCAGTGACATATGCCTACTTTGGTTGGTCATCGTGCATGGTCTCCACACCGTTCCACAACGTATTGAAGCCCCTTGTGCTTGCTTTGTGATACTTGGTGTTCCCAACCCATTGTTTCCTCCTCTGACCATTTGTGACTCGTATTATGAGTTGTACACGTTGACCACACGCAGCGGATTTCTTCGGTCAAAGGCAGTACATATGCCTACTTTGGTCGCTCATTGTGCATGGTAGCCACACCGTGCTACTACTGACTGAAGGTCTTTGTAATTGGTAGTTGAGAACTGATATTCCCATAGCATTGTTTCCTGTCCTGACCGTTTGTGACTCGTGTTATGGTTGGTCAATGTTGACCACCCATATTGACATTCTTTCGTCATGATCAGTGACATATGCCTAGTTTGGTTGTTTGGTGTGCATATTAGCCACACCGTGCCACTACGTATTGAAGTTCTTTGTCCTTTTTAGTCAATACATAAGCTTCCCAAACCATTGTCTCTCCCTCTGGCCATTTGTGACTCGTGTTATGAGTTGTCAATGCTGACCACACATAGTGGACTTATTCGGTCGTAGTCAGTGACGTATGCATCCTTTGGTTGGTCACTGTGCACGCTAGCCATACCATGCCACTGCTTGTTGAAGGTCTTTGTACTTGCTAGTTGATAACTAGTGTTCCCAACCCATTGTTTTCCCCTCTNCACTGTGCACACTAGCCATACCGTGCGTTTGCTTGTAGAAGGTCTGTGTACTTGCTAGTTGATAACTAGTGTTCCCAACCCATTGTTTTCCCCTCTAACCATTTGTGACTCGTGTTATGCGTTTTCAACGTTGACCACATGAAGTGAAATTTGTTGGTCATGGTTAGTGACATATGCATACTTTGGTTGGTCACTGTGCATTGAAGCCACATTGTGCCACTACATATTGAAGGTATTTGTACTTGCAAGTCGATACATAGTATTCACAAACCATTGTCTACCACCCTGACCATTTGTGACTCGTGTTATGAGTTGTCAATGTTTACCACGCTCAGTGACATTACTTGGGCATGGTCAGTGACATATGCCTACTTTGGTTGGTCATTGTGCATGGTCTCCACACCTTGCAACAGCGTATTGAAGCCCCTTGTGCTTGGTATTTGATACTTGGTGTTCCCAAACCATTGTTTCCCCCTCTGACCATTTGTGACTCGTATTATGAGTTGTCAACGTTGACCACACACAGTGGATTGCTTTGGTCAAAGGCAGTACATATGCCTACTTTGGTCGGTCATTGTGCATGGTAGCCACACCGTGCTACTACTGACTGAAGGTCGTTGAACTTGATAGTTGAGAACAGATATTCCCATAGCATTGTTTCCTGTCTTGACCATTTGTGACTCTATTATGGTTGGTCATCATTGACCACCCATATTGAAATTTTCTGGTCATGATCAGTGACATATGCCTAGTTTGGTTGTTTCGTGTGCATATTAGCCACACCGTGCCACTATGTATTGAAGTTCTTTGTCCTTTCTAGTCATTACATATGGTTCTTAAACCATTGTCTCACCCTCTGACCATGTGTGACTCGTGTTATGAGTTGTCTATGTTGACCACACATAGTGGACTTATTCGGTCGTAGTCAATGACGCATGCATCATTTGGTTGGTCACTGTGCACGCTAGCCATACTGTGCCACTGCTTGTTGAAGGTCTTTGTACTTGCTAGTTGATAACTAGTGTTCCCAACTCATTGTTTTCCCCTCTGACCATTTTTGACTTGTGTTATGCGTTTTCAACGTTGACCACATGAAGTGAAATTTGTTGGTCATGGTTAGTGACATATGCATACTTTGGTTGGTCACTGTGCATTGAAGCCACATTGTGCCACTACATATTGAAGGTATTTGTACTTGCTAGTTGATAACTAGTGTTCCCAACTCATTGTTCTCCCCTCTGACCATTTGTGAATCGTGTGATGCGTTTTCAACGTTGACCACATGAAGTGAAATTTGTTGGTCATGGTTAGTGACATATGCATACTTTGGGTGGTCACTGTGCATTGAAGCCACATTGTGCCACTACATATTGGAGGTATTTGTACTTGCTAGTCGATAACTAGTATGCACAAACCATTATCTTCCACCCTGACCATTTGTGACTAGTGTTATGAGTTGTCAAAGTCTACCACACTTGGTGACATTATTTGGGCATGGTCAATGACATATGCCTACTTTGGTTGGTCATTGTGCATGGTCTCCACATGGTGCCACAACGTATTGAAGCCCCTTGTGCTTGCTATGTGATACTTGGTGTTCCCAAACCATTGTTTCCCCCTCTGACCATTTGTGACTCATATTATGAGTTGTAAACGTTGACCACACACAGCGGATTTCTTTGGTCAAAGGAAGTACATATGCCTACATTGGCCGGTCATTGTGCATGGTAGCCACACCGTGCTACTACAGAATGAAGGTCGTTGTACTTGGTAGTTGAGAACCAATATTCCCATAGCATTGTTTCCTGTCCTGACCGTTTGTCTCGTGTTATGGTTGGTCAACATTGACCACCCGTATTGAAATTCTCTTGTTATGATCAGTGACATATGCCTAGTTTGGTTGTTTGGTGTGCATATTAGCCACACCGTGCCACTACGTATTGAAGTTCTTTGTCCTTTCTAGCCAATACATAGGCTTCCCAAACCATTGTCTCTCACTCTGACCATTTTTTACTCGTGGTATGAGTTGTCAATGTCGACCACACATAGTGGACTTATTCGGTCGTAGTCAGTGACGTATGTATCCTTTGGTTGGTCTTTGTGTACGGTAGCCATACCGTGCCACAGCTTGTTGAAGGTCTTTGTACTTGCTAGTTGATAACTAGTGTTCCCAACCCATTTTTTGCCCCTCTGACCATTTGTGACTCGTGTTATGCGTTTTCAATGTTGACCACATGAAGTTAAAGTCTTTCGTCATGGTCAGTGACATATGCATACTTTGGTTGGTCACTGTGCATTGACGCCACATTGTGCCACTCCATATTGAAGGTATTTGTTCTTTCTAGTCAATAACTAGTATTCACAAACCATTACCTTCCACCCTGACCATTTGTGACTCGTGTTGTGAGTTGTCAAAGTTTACCACACTTAGTGACATTATTTGGTCATGGTCAGTGGCATATGCCTACTTTGGTTGATCATCGGACATGGTCTCCACACCGTGCCACAACGTATTGAAGCCCCTTGTGCTTGCTATGTGATACTTGGTGTTCCCACACCATTGTTTCCCCCTCTGACCGATTGTGACTCATATTATGAGTTGTAAACGTTGACCACACACATCGGATTTCTTTTGTCAAAGGCAGTACATATGCCTACTTTGGTCGGTCATTGTGCATGGTAGCCACACCGTACTACTACTGACTGAAGGTCGTTGTACTTGGTAGTTGAGAACCGATATTCTGATAGCATTGTTTCCTCTCCTAGCCGTTTGTGACTTGTGTTATGGTTGGTGAATGTTGACCACCCATATTGAAATTCTCTGGTCATGATCAGTGACATATGCCTACTTTGATTGTTTGGTGATCATATTAGCCACGCCGTGCCACTGCGTATTGAAGTTCTTTGTCCATTCTAGCCAATACATGTGCTTCCCAAACCACTGCCTCTCCCTCTGACCATTTTTGACTCGTGTTATGAGTTGTGAATGTTGACCACACATAGTGGACTTATTCGGTCGTAGTCAGTGACATATGCATCCTTTGGTTGGTTATTGTGCATTCTAGCCATACCGTGCCACTGCTTGTTGAAAGTCTTTGTACTTGCTAGTTGATAACTAGTGTTCCCAACCCATTGTTTTCCCCTCTGACCATTTGTGACTCGTGTTATGCGTTTTCAACGTTGACCACATGAAGTGAAATTTGTTGGTCATGGTTAGTGATATATGCATACTTTGGTTGGTCACTGTGCATTGAAGCCACATTGTGACACTACATATTGAAGGTACTTGTACTTGCTAGTCAATAAGTAGTATTCACTAATCATTACCTTCCACCCTGACCATTTGTGAGTCGTGTTGTGAGCTGTCAAAGTTTACCACACTTAGTGACATTATTTGGTCATGGTCAGTGACATTTGCCTATTTTGGTTGGTCATCGTGCATGGTCTCCACACCGTGCCACAACGTATTGAAGCCCCTTGTGCTTCCTATGTGATACCTGGTGTTCCAAAACCATTGTTTCCCCCTCTGACCATTTGTGACTCATATTATGAGTTGTAAACGTTGACCACATACAGCGGATTTCTTTGGTCAAAGGCAGTACATATGCCTACTTTGGTCGGTCATTATGCATGGTAGCCACACGGTACTACTACTGACTTAACGTCCTTGTACTTGGTTGTTGAGAACCGATATTCCTATAGCATTGTTTCCTCTCCTGACCGTTTGTGACTCGTGTTATGGTTGGTCAACGTTGACCACCCATATTGAAATTCTCTGGTCATGATCAGTGACATATGCCTAGTTTGGCTGTTTGGTGTGCATATTAGCCACACCGTGCCACTACATATTGAAGTTCTTTGTCCTTTCTAGCCAATGCATAGGCTTCCCAAACCGTTGTCTCTCCCTCTGACCATTTGTGACTCGTGTTATGAGTTGTCAATGTTGACCACACATAGTGGAGTTATTCGGTCGTAGTCAGTGACGTATGCATCCTTTGGTTGGTCACTGTGCACGCTAGCCATACCGTGCCACTGCTTGTTGAAGGTCTTTATAATTGCCAGTTGATAACCAGTGTTCCTAACCCATTGTTTTCCCATCTGAACATTTGTGACTCGTGTTATGCGTTTTCAACATTGACCACATGAAGTGAAATTCTTTCGTAATGGTCAGTGACATATGCATACTTTGGTTGGTCACTGTGCTTTGAAGCCACATTGTGCCACTACATATTGAAGGTATTTGTACTTGCTAGTAGATGACTAGTATTCACAAACCATTACCTTCCACCCTGACCATTTGTGACTCGTGTTGTAAGTTGTCAAAGTTTACCACACGTAGTGCCATAATTTGGTCATGGTCAGTGACATATGCCTACTTTGGTTGGTCATCGGGCATGGTCTCCACACCGTGCCACAACGTATTGAAGCCCCTTGTGCTTTCTATGTGATACTTGGTGTTCCCAAACCATTGTTCCCCCCTCTGACCATTCGTGACTCGTATTATGAGTTGTAAACGTTGACCACACACATCGGATTTCTTTGGTCAAAGGCAGTACATATGCCTACTTTGGTCGGTCATTGTGCATGGTAGCCACACCGTGCTACTACTGACTGAAGGTAATTGTACTTAGTAGTTGGTATCTAGTATTCCCAACCAATTGTTTCCCCCTCTGACAATTCGGGACCCATATTATGGGTTGTCAACGTTGACCACACAGATAAACTATTTGGTCATGGTAAGTGGGACATGCCTAATCTTGTTGGTCATTGTGCATGGTAGCCACACCGTCCCACTACTTGTTGAAAGTATTTTCACTTGCTAGTCAATACATAGAAAAAGGTTTCTCCCTTTGACACCAGGTCGGTTTTTGTTGATTGGTTACGCGTAGGTGCCTTCACTAGAATACTCACTCCACCCCCCCCCTAGTGGGATGTTTCGTGGACAACCAGGAGGACAGATTTGCGACCGCATTATGACACCCCTCCTACCCCCCCACGGCTTAGGCTTGAAGGTAGAGTTGAGGTATGACAACCCGGCTGCCCCCCCCCCCAGGTCGCGAGCCTATTCTATATTGAGCGTACAAGGATTCAAACCTAGGACCTATCGCTCCAGAATCTAACTCTATAAGCACTGAGCCAACTCGCATGGTGTTCATATCATGTCTAAATGACATTATAAGGGTTCCTATGGGTAACCTCTCAACCATTGCTCCGATTGACCAGCCGTAAGAAGGAAAGTTGACAACACACAATGAAACTATTTTTATGATATTCAGTGACACAAGAATACTTTGGTTGGTCTTTGTGCATGGTAGCCACACCGTGCCACCACTTATCGAAGGTATTTGTACTTGCTAGTCAATACCAATTATTCCCAAACCATTGTTTCTCCCTCTGCCCATTTTTTTCTTGTATTATGAGTTGTGAACGTTGACCAAACACACTAAACTTCTTTGGTCATGAGCAGTGATGTATGCCTACTTGGGTAGGTCATTGTGCATGGTAGCCACACCGTGCTACTACTGACTGAAGGTCGTTGTACTTGGTAGTTGAGAACCGATATTCCCATAGCATTGTTTCCTTTCCTGACCGTTTGTGACTCGTGTTATGGTTAGTCAACGTTGACCACCCATATTGAAATTCTCTGGTCATGATCAGTGACATATGCCTAGTTTGGTTGTTTGGTGTGCATATTGGCCACACCGTGCCACTGCGTATTAGATTTCTTTGTCCTTTCTAGTCAATACACAGGCTTCCCAAACCATTGTTTCTCCCTTTGACCATTTGTGACTCGTGTTATGAGTTGTCAATGTTGACCACACATAGTGGACTTATTCGTTCGTTGTCAGTGATGTATGCATCCTTTGGTTGGTCACTGTGCACGCTAGCCATACCGTGCCACTGCTTGTAGAAGATCTTTGTACTTGCTAGTTGATAACTAGTGTTCCCAACCCATTGTTTTCCCCTCTGACCATTTGTGACTTGTGTTATGCGTTTTCAACGTTGACCACATGAACTGATATTCTTTCGTCATGGTAAGTGACATATGCATACTTTGGTTGGTCACTATGCATTGAAGCCACATTGTGCCACTACATATTGAAGGTATTTGTACTTGTTAGTCGATAACTAGTATTCACAAACCATTACCTTCCACCCTGACCATTTGTGACTCGTGTTGTGAGTTGTCAAAGTTTACCACACTTAGTGACATTATTTGGTCATGGTCTGTGACATATGCCTACTTTGGTTGGTCATCGTGCATGGTCCCCACACCGTTCCACAGCGTATTGAAGCCCCTTGTGCTTGGTATTTGATACTTGGTGTTCCCAAACCATTGTTTCTCTATCTGACCATTTGTGACTCGTATTATGAGTTGTAAACATTGACCACACACAGCAGATTTCTTTGGTCAGATGTAGTACATATGCCTACTTTGGTCGGTCATTGAGCATGGTAGCCAAACCGTGCTTCTACTGACTGAAGGTCGTTGTACTTGGTAGTTGAGAACCGATAATCCCATAGCATTGTTTCCTCTCCTGGCCGTTTGTGACTCGTGTTATGGTTGGTCAACGTTGACCATCCATATTGAAATTCTTTGGTCATGATCGTTGACATATTCCTAGGTTGGTTGTTTGGTGTGCATGTTAGCCACACCCTGCCACTACGTATTGAAGTTCTTTGTCCTTTCTAGCCAATACATAGGCTTCCCAAACCATTGTCACTCCCTCTGACCATTTGTGACTCGTGTTATGAGTTGTCAATGTTGACCACACATAGTGGACTTATTCGGTCATAGTCAGTGACGTATGCATCCTTTGGTTGGTCATTGTGCACGCTAGCCATTCCGTGCCACTGCTTTTTGAAGGTCTTTGTACTTGCTAGTTGATAACTAGTGTTCCCAACCCATTGTTTCCCCTCTTACCATTTGTGACTCGTGTTATGCGTTTTCAACGTTGACCACATGAAGTGAAATTTGTTGGTCATGGTTAGTGACATATGCATACTTTGGTTGGTCACTGTGCATCGAAGCCACATTGTGCCACTACATATTGAAGGTATTTGTACTTGCTAGTCGATACCTAGTATTCACAAACCAGTATCTATCACCCTGACCATTTGTGACTCGTGTTATGAGTTGTCAACGTTTACCACACTTAGTGACATTATTTGGGCATGGTCAGTGACACATGCATGCTTTGGTTGGTCATCGTGCATGGTCTCCACATCGAGCCACAGCGTATTGAAGCCCCTTGTGCTTGCTATTTGATACTTGGTGTTCCCAAACCATTGTTTCCCCCTCTGACCATTTATGATTCGTGTTATGAGTTGTCAACGTTGACCACACAGAGCACTCGGAGCGGATTCCTTTGTTCAAAGGCAGTACATATGCCTACTTTGGTCGGTCATTTCGCATGGTAGGTACACCGTGCTACTTCTGACTGAAGGTCGTTGTACTTGGTAGTTGAGAACCGATATTCTCATAGTATTGTTTCCTCTCCTGACGGTCTGTGACTCGTGTTATGAGTTGTCAATGTTGACCACACATAGTGGACTTATTCGGTCGTAGTCAGTGACGTATGCATCCTTTGGTTGGTCACTGTGCACGCTAGCCATACCGTGCCACTGCTTGTTGAAGGTCTTTGTACTTGCTAGTTGATAACTAGTGTTCCCAACCCATTGTTTTCCACTCTGATCATTTGTGACTCGTGTTATGCGTTTTCAATGTTGACCACATGAAGTGAAATTCTTTCGTCATGGTCAGTGACATATGCATACTTTGGTTGGTCACTGTACATTGAATCCACATTGTGCCACTACATATTGAAGGTATTTGTACTTGCTAGTCAATAACTAGTATTCACAAACCATTATCTGCCACCCTGGCCATTTGTGAGTTGTGTTGTGAGTTGTCAAAGTTTACCACACTTAGTGACATTATTTGGTCATAGTCAGTGACATATGCCTACTTTGGTTGGTCATCGTGCACGGTCTCCACACCGTGCTACAACGTATTGAAGCCCCTTGTGCTTGCTATTTGATACTTGGTGTTCCCATACCATTGTTTCCCCCTCTGCCCATTTGTGACTCGTATTATGAGTTGTAAACGTTGACCACACACAGCGGATTTCTTTCGTCAAAGGTAGTTCATATGCCTACTTTGGTCGGTCATTGTGCATGGTAGCCACACCGTTCTACTACTGAATGAAGGTGGTTGTACTTGGTAGTTGAGAACCGAAATTCCCATAGCATTGTTTCCTGTCCTGGCTGTTTGTGACCCGTGTTATGGATGGTCAACATTGACCACCCATATTGAAATTCTCTGGTCATGATCAGTGACATATGCCTAGGTTGGTTGTTTGGTGTGCATATTAGCCACACCGTGCCACTACGTATTGAAGTTCTTTGTCCTTTCTAGCCAATATATAGGCTTCCCAAACCATTGTCACTCCCTCTGACCATTTGTAACTCGTGTTATGAGTTGTCAATGTTGACCACACATAGTGGACTTATTCGGTCGTAGTCAGTGACGTATGCATCCTTTGGTTGGTCACTGTGCACGCTAGCCATACCGTGCCACTGCTTGTTGAAGGTCTTTGTACTTGCTAGTTGACAACTGATTTTCTCAACCCATTGTTTTCCCCTCTGACCATTTGTGACTCGTGATATGCGTTTTCAATGTTGACCACATGAAGTGAAATTCTTTCGTCATGGTCAGTGACATATGCATACTTTGGTTGGTCACTGTACATTGAATCCACATTGTGCCACTACATATTGAAGGTAATTGTACTTACTAGTCGATAACTAGTATTCACAAACCATTATCTGCCACCCTGGCCATTTGTGAGTCGTGTTGTGAGTTGTCAAAGTTTACCACACTTACTGATATTATTTGGTCATGGTCAGTGACATATGCCTACTTTGGTTGGTCATCGTACATGGTCTCCACACCGTGCCACAACGTATTGAAGCCCCTTGTGCTTGCATTGTGATACTTGGTATTCCCAAACCATTGCTTCCCCCTCTGACCATTTGTGACTCGTATAATGAGTTGTAAACGTTAATTACAAACAGCGGATTTCTTTGGTCAAAGGCAGTACATATGCCTACTTTGGTCGGTCATTGTGCATGGTAGCCACACTGTGCTACTACTGACTGAAGGTCGTTGTACTTGGTAGTTGAGAACCGATATTCCCATAGCATTTTTTCCTCTCCTGACCATTTGTGACTCGTGTTATGGTTGGTCAACGTTGACCACCCGTATTGAATTTCTGTGGTCATGATCAGTGACATATGCCTAGTTTGGTTGTTTGGTGTGCATTTTAGCCACACCGTGCCACTACGTATTGAAGTTCTTTGTCCTTTCTAGTCAACACATAGGCTTCCCAGACCATTGTCTCTCCCTCTGACCATTTGTGACTCGTGTTATGAGTTGTCAATGTTGACCACACATAGTGAACTTATTCGGTCGTAGTCAGTGACGTATGCATCCTTTGGTTGATCACTATGCACGCTAGCCATACCGTGCCACTGCTTGTTGAAGGTCTTTGTACTTGCTAGTTTATAACTAGTGTTCCAAATCCATTGTTTTCCCCTTTGACCAATTGTGACTCGTGTTATGCGTTTTCAACGTTGACCACATGAAGTAAAATTTGTTGGTCATGGTTAGTGACATATGCATACTTTGGTTGGTCACTGTGCATTGAAGCCACATTGTGCCACTACATATTGGAGGTATTTGTACTTGCTAGTTGATACATAATATTCACAAACCATTGTCTACCACCCTGACCATTTGTAACTCGTGTTATGAGTTGTCAAAGTTTACCACACTTATTGACATTATTTGGGCATGGTCAGTGACATATGCCTCCTTTGGTTGATCATCGTGCATGGTCTCCACACCGTGCCACAGCGTATTGAAGCCCCTTGTGCTTGGTATTTGATACTTGGTGTTCCCAAACCATTGTTTCCCCCTCTGACCATTTGTGACTCGTATTATGAGTTGTCAACGTTGACCACACACAGCGGATTTCTTTGGTCAAAGGCAGTACATATGCCTACTTTGGTCGGTCATTGTGCATGGTAGCCACACCGTGCTACTACTGACTGAAAGTCGTTGTACTTGATAGTTGTGAACAGATATTCCCATAGCATTGTTTCCTGTATTGACCGTTTGTGACTCGTGTTATGGTTGGTCAACATTGACCACCCATATTGAAATTTTGTGGTCATGATCAGTGACATATGCCTAGTTTGGTTGTTTGGTGTGCATATTAGCCACACCGTGCCACTACGTATTGAAGTTCTTTGTCCTTTCTAGTCAATACATATGGTTCTTAAACCATTGTCTCTCCCTCTGCCCATTTGTTAGTCGTGTTATGAGTTGTCAATGTTGACCACACAAAGTGGACTTATTCGGTCGTAGTCAGTGACGTATGCATCCTTTGGTTGGTCACTGTGTACGCTAGCCATACTGTGCCACTGCTTGTTGAAGGTCTTTGTACTTGCTAGTTGATAACCAGTGTTCCCAACCCATTTTTTCCCCTCTGACCATTTGTGACTCATGTTATGCGTTTTCAACGTTGACCACATGAAGTGAAATTTATTGGTCATGGTTAGTGACATATGCATACTTTGGTTGGTCATCGTGCATGGTCTCCACACCGTGCCACAGCGTATTGAAGCCCCTTGTGCGTGCTTTTTGATACTTGGTGTTCCCAAACCATTGTTTCCCCCTCTGGCCATTTGTGACTCGTATTATGAGTTGTAAACGTTGACCACACACAGCGGATTTCTTTGGTCAAAGGCAGTACATTTGCGTACTTTGGTCGGTCATTGTGCATGGTAGCCACACCGTGCTACTACTGACTGAAGGTCGTTGTACTTGGTAGTTGAGAACCAATATTCCCATAGCATTGTTTCCTCTCCTGGCCGTTTGTGAGTCGTGTTATGGTTGGTCAACGTTGACCACCCATATTGAAATTCTGTGGTCATGATCAGTGACATATGCCTACTTTGGTCGGTCATTGTGCATGGTAGCCACACCGTGCTACTACTGACTGAAGGTCGTTGTGCTTGGTAGTTGAGAACCAATATTCGCATAGCATTGTTTCCTCTCCTGGCCGTTTGTGAGTCGTGTTATGGTTGGTCAACATTGACCACCCATATTGAAATTCTGTGGTCATGATCAGTGACATATGCCTACTTTGGTCGGTCATTGTGCATGGTAGCCACACCGTGCTACTACTGACTGAAGGTCGTTGTGCTTGGTAGTTGAGAACCAATATTCGCATAGCATTGTTTCCTCTCCTGGCCGTTTGTGAGTCGTGTTATGGTTGGTCAACATTGACCACCCATATTGAAATTCTGTGGTCATGATCAGTGACATATGCCTACTTTGGTCGGTCATTGTGCATGGTAGCCACACCGTGCTACTACTGACTGAAGGTCGTTGTGCTTGGTAGTTGAGAACCAATATTCGCATAGCATTGTTTCCTCTCCTGGCCGTTTGTGAGTCGTGTTATGGTTGGTCAACATTGACCACCCATATTGAAATTCTGTGGTCATGATCAGTGACATATGCCTACTTTGGTCGGTCATTGTGCATGGTAGCCACACCGTGCTACTACTGACTGAAGGTCGTTGTGCTTGGTAGTTGAGAACCAATATTCGCATAGCATTGTTTCCTCTCCTGGCCGTTTGTGAGTCGTGTTATGGTTGGTCAACATTGACCACCCATATTGAAATTCTGTGGTCATGATCAGTGACATATGCCTACTTTGGTCGGTCATTGTGCATGGTAGCCACACCGTGCTACTACTGACTGAAGGTCGTTGTGCTTGGTAGTTGAGAACCAATATTCGCATAGCATTGTTTCCTCTCCTGGCCGTTTGTGAGTCGTGTTATGGTTGGTCAACATTGACCACCCATATTGAAATTCTGTGGTCATGATCAGTGACATATGCCTACTTTGGTCGGTCATTGTGCATGGTAGCCACACCGTGCTACTACTGACTGAAGGTCGTTGTGCTTGGTAGTTGAGAACCAATATTCGCATAGCATTGTTTCCTCTCCTGGCCGTTTGTGAGTCGTGTTATGGTTGGTCAACATTGACCACCCATATTGAAATTCTGTGGTCATGATCAGTGACATATGCCTACTTTGGTCGGTCATTGTGCATGGTAGCCACACCGTGCTACTACTGACTGAAGGTCGTTGTGCTTGGTAGTTGAGAACCAATATTCGCATAGCATTGTTTCCTCTCCTGGCCGTTTGTGAGTCGTGTTATGGTTGGTCAACATTGACCACCCATATTGAAATTCTGTGGTCATGATCAGTGACATATGCCTACTTTGGTCGGTCATTGTGCATGGTAGCCACACCGTGCTACTACTGACTGAAGGTCGTTGTGCTTGGTAGTTGAGAACCAATATTCGCATAGCATTGTTTCCTCTCCTGGCCGTTTGTGAGTCGTGTTATGGTTGGTCAACATTGACCACCCATATTGAAATTCTGTGGTCATGATCAGTGACATATGCCTACTTTGGTCGGTCATTGTGCATGGTAGCCACACCGTGCTACTACTGACTGAAGGTCGTTGTGCTTGGTAGTTGAGAACCAATATTCGCATAGCATTGTTTCCTCTCCTGGCCGTTTGTGAGTCGTGTTATGGTTGGTCAACATTGACCACCCATATTGAAATTCTGTGGTCATGATCAGTGACATATGCCTACTTTGGTCGGTCATTGTGCATGGTAGCCACACCGTGCTACTACTGACTGAAGGTCGTTGTGCTTGGTAGTTGAGAACCAATATTCGCATAGCATTGTTTCCTCTCCTGGCCGTTTGTGAGTCGTGTTATGGTTGGTCAACATTGACCACCCATATTGAAATTCTGTGGTCATGATCAGTGACATATGCCTACTTTGGTCGGTCATTGTGCATGGTAGCCACACCGTGCTACTACTGACTGAAGGTCGTTGTGCTTGGTAGTTGAGAACCAATATTCGCATAGCATTGTTTCCTCTCCTGGCCGTTTGTGAGTCGTGTTATGGTTGGTCAACATTGACCACCCATATTGAAATTCTGTGGTCATGATCAGTGACATATGCCTACTTTGGTCGGTCATTGTGCATGGTAGCCACACCGTGCTACTACTGACTGAAGGTCGTTGTGCTTGGTAGTTGAGAACCAATATTCGCATAGCATTGTTTCCTCTCCTGGCCGTTTGTGAGTCGTGTTATGGTTGGTCAACATTGACCACCCATATTGAAATTCTGTGGTCATGATCAGTGACATATGCCTACTTTGGTCGGTCATTGTGCATGGTAGCCACACCGTGCTACTACTGACTGAAGGTCGTTGTGCTTGGTAGTTGAGAACCAATATTCGCATAGCATTGTTTCCTCTCCTGGCCGTTTGTGAGTCGTGTTATGGTTGGTCAACATTGACCACCCATATTGAAATTCTGTGGTCATGATCAGTGACATATGCCTACTTTGGTCGGTCATTGTGCATGGTAGCCACACCGTGCTACTACTGACTGAAGGTCGTTGTGCTTGGTAGTTGAGAACCAATATTCGCATAGCATTGTTTCCTCTCCTGGCCGTTTGTGAGTCGTGTTATGGTTGGTCAACATTGACCACCCATATTGAAATTCTGTGGTCATGATCAGTGACATATGCCTACTTTGGTCGGTCATTGTGCATGGTAGCCACACCGTGCTACTACTGACTGAAGGTCGTTGTGCTTGGTAGTTGAGAACCGATATTCTCTCAGCATTGTTTCCTGCCCTGACCCTTTGTGACTCGTGTTGTGAGTTGTCAAAGTTTACCACACTTAGTGACATTTGTTGCTCATGGTCAGTGACATATGCATACTTTGGTTGGTCTCTGTGCATTGAAGCCACATTGTGCCACTACATATTGAAGGTATTTGTACGTGCTAGTCGATAAATAGTATTCAAAAACCATTTCCTTCCACCCTGACCATTTGTGACTCGTGTTGTGAGTTGTCAAAGTTTACCACACTTAGTGACATTATTTGGTCATGGTCTGAGATATATGCCTACTTTGGTTGGTCCTCCTGCATGGTCTCCACACCGTGCCACAACGTATTGAAGTCCCTTGTGCTTGCTATGTGATACTTGGTGTTCCTAAACCTTTGTTTCCCCCTCTGACCAATTGTGACTCATATTATGAGTTGTAAATGTTGACCACACACAGCGGATTTCTTTGGTCAAAGGCAGTACATATGCCTACTTTGGTCGGTCATTGTGCATGGTAGCCACACCGTACTACTATTGACTGAAGTTCGTTGTACTTGGTAGTTGAGAACCGATATTCTCATAGCATTGTTTCCTCTCCTGGCCGTTTGTGACTTGTGTTATGGTTGGTCAACGTTGACCACCCATATTGAAATTCTCTGGTCATGATCAGTGACATATGCCTACTTTGATTGTTTGGTGTGCATATTAGCCACACCGTGCCACTACGTATTGAAGTTCTTTGTCCATTATAGCCAATACATACGCTTCC
>SZWC01031132.1:9270-23069 GCA_023375785.1 Penium margaritaceum | reverse complement strand
ACATTCAATTCCACCTGATGGAACACTCTTCAACTCCGCTCTGGTGTAAAAACACGCCAAACGGAACGTAGGTGGTTCACAGGGATGAGGTACAGGACAAAAGAAACTTCAAGGATTTGAAAAAAAAAGATGTTTTATTTTGAGCTGTAAGAGTACTTTGAGGACCAGTGTCCAGTGATTCATGCACAAAAATGCAGTACCAAGAATGAGAATGGGGCATGTGTTGGGTCCACTACGTTGGAGCACAACTTGCAGGGTCGCGCTAAGAGTGGCTGCTTCAAAAAGCTCCGCCTAGAATTGTGTGGGCTTCAAGAATATCAAGGCGCATCTTTACAAAATTCTAGCATTATCTAGAAGTGGATCGAACAATATCAAAACATCGATATAGTTTGTAAAACTTTTGTCAGCCATTCTAGAATGTGGTTGGAGGTTTCAGAAGCTTCAAGAACAGAACACCAAAGGTCAAGACTATTGGTGAAAAGACCCTCCACAGAATGGCATAAAATCCTGAAGGCGTTACATTGTGGGCCATGAATGTTTTGAGAATTATTCTCTCTCACAATTTTTAGAGACTCGTGTATGTTAGGGATGAAACACTTCCCTCCCTCTCAACTATGACATCCTAACGCATAAGCAGACACAAGCCAATGACGACGGTATAAGTCATCAATCGGATGATCGACGTCTCGGAGGTTGTCATAAAGCTCCCAACTATTGTGCGATGCATCGTACCCATGCCACTTGACCAGATACTTGTTCATTTTCCCGTGGTGTCAATGACCAAGGATTTCTTCAATCATGATCGTTGTACCCTAGTCCACTTGCACAAAAAATGGTGGTGCTACGTCCTTATCGGGGAAGTTCGTACTAGGTGTGTGTAGTGCTTTAACCTGCTCATGTGGAAAATGCAATGAATTGCCACGTTGGCAGACAGGCAAAGTCGAGAAATAACAAGTGTTTTAATTCACTCAATCTACACAAATTTCAAATATCTCTATTTAAGCTTTTTTAAGTCCTATCCTTGGAGTTTGGTTTTCACAAAGCTAAGGAAGACGCAATCACTAGCGCAAAACACCTCATCTGCTTGATTTCGTCAAGCCTCTCCCTTCATGGCAACTTATGTCTTTGCAAGGGTTTGTCATGGTTTCCCCCAAACACTTGAGAAATCCTATACATGGATTCCAACGACCGGGACATTGCTTTGACTCTGTAATCCAACCAATGTGCCAAGAAGTTTATTGTGCACCACTTTGCAAGGTATCTTACTAATTGCAATGGAAGTAGTAGATTTGTATGCAATTTTGACACTCAATATATTAGCTTCTTGATCAATTTCATGTGGCTTAAACAATATGCACAGAAGATGTTTGAGCATCTGGTAGGTCCATTCAATTTGTTTGCTGGTTTGACGATGGAACGTTATCGATGGGTTGTTCCAACTACCATAACACGTCATCAATTCTTATCAAAAACAATTAATGAAGCGGCCATCCCTATCATTGATGATGTTATGTGGCATTCCGTACAATCGTACAATTTGGTTGAGAAATAGCTCCGTTGATCATTCTTGAATACTTGTGGACTTAGGCACATCAGGAGCTGCCATCACCTTTTTGGAATCCATATTGATTCCTCGACCGCTTTTGATGTGGCCCAAAAACATTGATCAAACGGCAAACAAAGTTCCACTACAAGATTTTTCAAAAACAATTTTCCATTTGTAAAACTCGAATAACTTTTCTAGATATCCATTGTGCTCCTCTGAGGTGCGGGCATACAGGAAAATGTCAAGGAACATGTCAAATAAAACGAATACATGGGTGAAAAATACTTCTCATCACGACCATAAATGCAGTAGAGGGATTTTTGGTTCCAAAAGACATCTTTCTAAACTTGAAGTGATAATATCTAGTAAGGAAATTCATGTTCTTGCCATCCTTATCACATATGCGGATGGGATGATAACAGTTATGTATTTTTGTTTTGTTAAAATCGGGGCCCCTCAGAGTTGGTTAAACGGTTTATCTAATCTAGAACAATGGTAGTTGTTCTTGGTGGTGATGATGTTCAGCACTCGGTATTCCACCCACATGAACATCTCTCCACTTTAGTTTTTCATGAAAAGTACATGTGTTACACATGGTGATGTGGAAGGTGTGAATAACCCTTGAACAAACATCAAATCTAACTTCTTCTTGAGTTTGATCAGCTTATGATTGATCATCCCACAATTCTCCTTTAGCAATGGTATACTCCCGTGCTTCATTCCAATATAATGGTTGATGTCACCTCGCAAAAGTAGCTCTTGAGACAATTCATGAGGGAAAACCCCTTTGCACAAGTCGATGAGTGTTGTAAACTCCTTTGATAGTGCTACAAACTTTTCATGTGTGGAGGCTCATGTTGTCATCTTAGTAGCTCCAATTTCTCTTGCTTCAACTTCTTCCATGTGGATGAACCACACTTGAGCTCCTTCTTTCAAGTACCCCTTCGTCGCGTCCAAGGATATTGGTTGGCCTGCATTAGCTATTGAAATTCTTGTGCTTCTTCTACCTCTATTACTTCCCATTGTTTCCCCTCCATCGTGGGCTGCTTAACCAAAGGTAAAAGTCATTCTGTGCTAAACATGATGACATAAACCGGTTTGCTACTCTTGTCCGCTTGCAAATCTTTTCACAATAAGAAATCTCTCCCATGGATAACTTTTTTGTCAATTATTAAATAGGTTCTACAAATTCTTACGTTGTGTAAACTGTTTGTTTTTAGTCATAATGGTTTGCAAAGTTAAGGGAATAGAAGTTATCATTTAATGCCTTTTCCTTCAAAGAACCATAGTTTGGTCTAAAAACCCAGCTTCCGAACCATATTGTTTCTTCTACAACTATGAAAATCTACTCAATCCACAAATTTAGGTACCATTCAAAGACTCTTACAACCACTTTCTTGCACTTGTATACGTATGAGTGGATTGTTTTTAGATTACAACACCAACTTAAAGTTTTGACACAAAAACGTGGGCGTTGAAGGTTGCTTTTCATTCTATCAATGTGAAACCTTGTAGTGGTAAAGTAAACATCAAAAGGCATCCTCCACGTCCTCACCTTTTGTGTCTTGTAGTCCTTGGAATCCAACAACACAAGAAGTGTTGTTCCTATTTGGGGCTCAACCAATAAGTTTATCATTTTCAATGAATGTTTCTTCCCACCCTCCAAGCTTCATCACCACGTTACGTTGTTCAGGCAAATGTGTATTGATTCTCTTTCGTCTTAACTACTTTTGATAAATGTCAATCATTAGATCTTGTTGGCTTGTGCCTCCAATCATTCTAGGTGTAGACCTTACGTGCAATGACAAAGGCAAAGGATTTGATGAGCCCGAGGGATCCGTCACCGGGTTGGCCATCTTGTTTGTCGGCATTGTGTCATTCACATTGAATGTTGTCAATCTTGTGTGGTTTTCCTTGTGTGCATCCATATTTGCAGGCTGCTTATCCTCCATTATCGGATAGCTAGTTGGGGAATACTCCTCACTCCAAGGAATGTTTGCTCGATTGGCCAATATTATCATGAATCCTGTCATTTAAGAAATTGTGGAGATGCACCAAGTTCTTGTGCAAATTTTTCAGCACATAACTAATGCACCAGCTACCCCTCGAACGCAGGTGTGCTTTTTCATCGTGTGTTGCGTTGAGAAAAATGTAGGTGGTCTAAAAGGATTTACGGGAAAAAAAGATGATTACATGATTTTTGAAATTCAATTAACCTTATTCATGCAATATTCATACTTTGATGAGAAGTGTCAAGTCACTTGTGCACATGTATGTGATACCAAGAATAAGAATGAGGCATATGTTAAGTCATTGACACTCAATCCAAGCAACACGTGCGAGGTCGCACCAAGTGCCTTCTTTCAGTTGCTCCATCAAAGAGTCAGGGGGGCTTCAAGAATATCAAGGTGCATCATCATTAAATTCAGGCACCATTGTATACAAAACCCAAAAACATCAAACCGTCCATATATTTTGCAACACTTATTTCAACAATTATGGAATGTAATAAAAAACTCGAAAACATCAAGATCAAAACATCCAAGGTTGTGGCAATTTGGCGAAAAAACCTAGGCCAAACAACATGAAAATCCTAACTTTGTTTTGCGATGAGCCATGAATACATCATAAAAGAAACTCATAAGTATAGTTTTGGACCTTGTATATGTTAGGGACATAACTGAATGTAGAATTATAAATTCAAACATCAACATATTTTGTTGAACATAACAAACCTTGCATAAAGTCAACACCTAATAAATAGATGTAAACTTATTTTTTAAAACTTTATGCTTCTCCCATGAATAAAAATAAAAAATCCCTTGAAATGTTGTTGTTTTATGACTCTCAAGTTAAAATCAGTGCAAAATATGTAGTTAAAAAAGGATAGAGTGTCTACATGCTGAATGTTTCTCATTCTCCTCCAGACACCACATATGTTTTGTGATGATGAGTATACAATAGGTTTTTTAGCTTAAGAAATAGTGTCAATTATTGATTATATGATTTGTGTATAAGGAGGGCCATTCCGGTCCTCCCTCATTGTGAAAGCTAGGTTTGATTGGACACCACCCCTCATAATAGCGAGAGCTGGCCAATGCCCTGCCCTTTGTTGGACGGTGGCCAATTGGCTACCGAGCGACTAGATGGTGTGCGATTGTCCACAAAATTATTTGGGAATTGATTGGCTTCCTACCGAATTCTAGTTGAGGTAATCTCTTGATTGGTGACCAGGAAACCATGAAGCCTTAGAGGTCAAGCCTGCGGCAATATGTCCTTGACTTCGCTCGCCCACCATTCTCTTGGGACCAAGCAAGGAAGAAGGATAGAGCAGGAGGGAAAGCAAGATGAACACGAGAAAATGAATTGTGAATTCACGAATTTTGCCTTAACCATGAGTTTTTTATGAGGACGCATAAAAAACTTATCTGAATTCTTTTCACTACAAGAACTAGTTCTACTTCATAGAAAACTTGTGCAAACTGGAGATTTTGTAGAAATACACCCTCATTTTGGAATAAGTACGAGGGTGTAAGCCAAAATTGACATGAACCTCCATCGACTCAAAACATTAACATCTCTTAGTATGAGTCGTAGATGATGATGGACCCCATAGCCACGTGGAGGGGGAACCTCCTATTTCAAGCCCCAGACACCATTTTATGAACTCTGAAAACATCACTACAAGAGCTCGTGACTTGGCACACTACAGTGGTCTTAGAAGCCATATAATCCTCAAAGGTATGTGTCCAATGTTTCTCAATCTACAATAGATGTAAAACATTGAGTATAGAGAAAACGATAGGAAAAATGCAACAAAACCATGACCTCATTGGCCTTAAAACATAACCACTTTGATCATTATACATAATTTTTCAGTGCTGGCAAGGAGATCCATTTTATATGTCCACATCCTCTTAGATTTTCCTCCTTTGTACGGTACTAGGTTGATGATTTGTGAATGGGCTCAGAGTCTCCATCTCCAAACCATCCATTGGAATCTATTTCAAAAAATTCCCCTTTCATCTTTTCTAGGTTCCTCGTTCCTTTCTTCATCAAAGTAATGTTAGTGCCCTTCCTTCAGACCATGAATTTGTGACTTGAGAAGAAAGTGAAAAGAAATGTGGCACTTCAAGAATTTTTACAGGCCTCCCAATCCCCATGGGTTAAAATGGAGATGCCTCCAAGGATGCACAAGACACGCAAACACAACTGAAGATAAGGCCAAAATGTATAAAGATAAAGAAGAAGAAAACAGGAGTGATGGAGGAGGGTACAACTATCCAAAATCTAGGTTGAAGCTGACTCACCTTACCTCCCCCCTTTGAGGCGATGCCTATTGGTTTTTTCTTTCTTTTGTTCTCCTAATTCAAATAATTACCAAGTGTTGTGATTCATGACTTAAGGTGTTGAATACACAAATTTCCACCCATCATGACAACATGAAATATTGTATATTAAAATTTAATATTTAACACTCCATGCTATTAAATGTACATGTTTAAAATTTTTCACCTTGGTACCTTAGAAAAACTTAAATTCATTTTCTGATTAACTCATACATCTGATAGAAAGGACACTTGTGGAGACAAAACATCTACGAAGTTGTGGGTTGACCCTCACAAAGTTCTTAATGGACTAGTTTTACACATGAAAAAATGACATGTGCATGGCAATCCAACACCAACAAGGGCAAGGTGATGACAACCTCACCACACACCCTTGGCAGACTGCGTGTCTTGAGAGTCACCGTTGTGAGCATGGTTGTCGAGAGAATGCAAAAAAACACTTTCTAATGCGACCTGCACTAAACTAAATGACACAAAACATCGTGTGGAATCTGAAACAAGCGCTTGATGAGCAATTCAACATGCACGTAGGTGATTCATTTGCAAAGAAAAAATGTTAAGTGATGCCCACTCGAGCTTGGTCCTTGATGAAGAACACAAAGTCAATGATAGTGAAGGCCAAAAACATTGCAATCATTGCCATCATCGTGCACTTAACCCAAGCTAATCACATAAGAGGGAAACAATGTCTGCAAACTTGGAAGAAGCTAGCAAGAGTAGGGAAGCTATCAAATGTACCAAAGGCAATGAAGGCCATCATGAGGGATTTATGCACAAGCATGAGCTTAACATGGTCGAGGCGATGGGATATCACACTGACCACTGGAAGCTTCTTGAGTTGGGTGCTTAGGTGGTGGAGTGACTTCAAATCATCATCAACATTGGAGTTCTGACACCACCTTGAGTAGTGGGGAAGGATCCCCCTTCCTTCGCTGTTGTTGTGATGGTACAAACACATGCCCCATCAAAACATCGTAGCCAATAAAAACGTTTTCCGAAATGTTGGAATCCTCAAAGAGATGGATGTGAAATGTACCCTCCTATCACTGGTAAGGTTCAGGAGGAGCAGAAGGCCCTAAATGTTATGGCTAACACTATGAAAACTTCAGAGCTGAGACTCACATTTGTAAACATAATATTCCACATAAAGCAAAACTAGGTGACTTTGATCATGATCATCAAATACCATACCTACCAACTCATGATGTAACTTGCCAATGCGTTAATCTCAAGGTGTTCGTGAGTGTGACATAGGTGCGAGTGTTATAGTGGTTGTAGCCTCACATAAGTGCTAATGCCAACAATAGTGACAGCGAGGAATTGCCTATCTCCATGACATCAAGGTTGTTCATGAACATATCCTTCCACCATTGTGTGGACTTGTTTTCAAAGGGTCAGACGGTGACCATATGCCTAAATGACATGGATGACATTTTGCGTCTTTATGGGGCTTCACTACATTAGTGGAAGAACCTTGCAAGGGCTGAGCACTTAAAAAATCTCTTGAAGTACTTGAGACGGGTGCACAGTAATCAAACCTCAAGAGACTGCCTATGCCTTGTAAATGGTTTTGAAATAACATGATGTATTTGTATGCTTTAAAAAATCATACATTTTTCCAAGAAAAGGGAAGCTACTTTTAAAAAACATCTCCTTTTGAAGGTACATCCTATGATATTACATTTGTTTAGTGATTTTCAAAACAACGTTTTGAGTACAAAAGGGAGTTGTAGATGATGAATTGTCATGACAAGTCAACTTTCTCACATCAATAATCATCTAAATCTCTTCTTAGTATTCTTAAGGGAAGTTTTGAATGAAATATTCCTTTAAAAGTTTCTCTTTTTGAAACATTTTATGTCCCAATACTGAATTTTTGTTCATTTTTTTGTAGGATGAAAAAACGTTTCCTGTTTACATCTCCTTTCCTTCATGTGCAATGGAGAGATTATATATTTCTTTTACCCTACTCTCCTTTGCAAGTGAATACAAGGCATTCTAAAAAGTACTCTAGATGTTTGTAAATTCGAGCACTCCTCATTCTTTAGATAAAAAGACATCAAGAGTAGCTTTTCTTACATGTCTTGCTTCACTCTCCACACCAATCACAACATAGACTTGGACATGTAATGTTTGAAAGCGGTGGTTCTCGGAACGCGGTTTGTTTATGGTACACATGTATGTATACGAACTTCATTTAATCTTAAATTTGGAGTTGCACTTCCATTTTGCCGAATTTTACTTAAAATAAAACCAATGGTTACAACGAACATGTGCTCTTTTACAAGAGCTACTACAAAAGACACAAAAACATGTCCATTCCAAAACCATAATAATTGTTGGTTTTGTAGTTTCTATAGTGGAAGGGATAAGGTTTGTCTCAAGATGGTCTAAATTTCTTCCACCTTGTACATATTTGAGTACTCAGTAAGAAGGCATGCATTGCAAAGTATTTATAGAAAGAGAGTTAAAATGAATTAATCTCTCGATTGATACTACAAAGAAGTACATAGAAGTGAAAAGGATCAAGCTAAGATGGCTATGTATTGAACATCCATGGACATGAAATCCGTTAAACGACAAATCTTGGCTCTGTCATCAAAGTATTTTATGCAAAGATAAATGGGATGTGCTTTACGTAAATTCATAGATACATACAAAAGTCTTGTGCAAAAATTGTTATTCTTATGAATATGCACGACCATGTGACATTATTGATGCCACATTTTCCCATGGTGATTTCTTTTGTGTTGATTGAACAAAGTTCAACGGTCAGTTTGAATCACCATCGTTTTCTTCATTTAAGTACATTACTTTTTCATCCTCCATAAGCTATGCATTACATACTTGTTGATAAAGTTTACAATTCATAAGTGAAGATAAATATTTAAAAGAAATCCTTTAGATATGCAGTGACACATTTGACACTTCATCATTTTTTATGAATCTTCCCCGGCTATCATGCCATGGGTGGGTCGCATTCTCGTTTTCATGATGTGTTCTTCCATATTGATATGAATGTTCCAAAACTTTCAACACATTCCTTGGGCATTCAAAACCTTGTGCAGGCCTTGCCACAATATTTTTCTTTTTGAATAACTTTGTGGAATCATGATGCATAAAGAAAAAATGAGAAAAAGGAACATGAGTACCAAATTTTCACAACTTTATCATATTATTATTCACATAAAGGTGTGAAAATGGAGTATCCTGATAGTTTCCCCTCGTGTATGAAGAAAAGAAAAAGAAATGGTTTCTCTTTCTATTCATCAATTGTTTTTTATTCTTCTTGTGTGAATATATTCACGCTTTCATACCAATATCATGTTTTGAAAACTCACATGATAGCATTTACCTTCCTTTAAAATCCTTTCATATCTCTTGTTTCTGATATGTGTGCCTCATAAGCTCCACCAATCATTGTGGAAACAAGGGAATGGAATGAAACATTGTTAAAAATACAATAGTATAAGTACGAGATCAATGATAAAAGTAAAACTTAGCAATACCCATTCATAATTAGCGTGAGTTGCATGGGTTTTACTCCTTTCTATGCCATGTAATTAATTGATGTAAACGTCTTGCAACAACCACTAACTTGATTTTTTTGGCACTCACTTTCAAGTAGTCAACTCAAGCCATTCACCTGCACAAGTGTTAGGCTAAAATGGTCTTGGAGGGAAAGCCACTTGTCAGCTCAAAGGCCAATGTAATGTTGATGAAGATAAATATTGAAGTAGAACCATCTAGTGTTGTTTGGATCTGAATACTATTCAACATAGTGGGATTTGGAGTTGTGTGAAGTTGAGAAATGTGAGAATTAATTGGACCTACACCCTACACTTCATATGGCTTGGCAAGTTAACCATGTTGTAGAAGTAGGAAGAAGGTATATAATCAAAGCTTCCCATAGAATTTGTCAATGTTTTCTCATGAAATTGCATTGGGAAGACATGCTCTTAAACAAAGCTTTCTTTGAATGAGAGTTACTTTGAAGGAACTTGAATTCTCCTATTCAAGGAAGCTTCCTTTCATCCTTTGGTTCCCCATTCTCCTAGAATACTTTCTCCTTGGAGAACCTTCATCATGTGAGAATGGTTCACCTAGAAGCTTTGCTGCTTTATATTTTATGTTGTTACATGGACTGGTGGATAAGGTTAGTGCTACCTTATATTCACTTGAAGCTTGCTTGTAAGTTCTCTATCACGTGTTGTGATTAAGCAGCTTTGAAATTGTTATAAAATGGGGTTAATGCATATCTTTCCTGACTCAAAACGTCCATTTTCCTTTGTCTGTGAAGATTGGGCCCAAAAACCCATCATAGTTGTTTTGTTAGAAAAGAAATTCATGTTTGCATGACCTTTAGAGAAGGGAAGATGAAGTTTTGTTTTTTCCCATGATTTAACTCCAAGCACTTTAAAACCTCTTTGGGTTTTCAACTAGATGAAATCTTGCCCCATCCTTAAACTGTTTTCAATAGAGGAGCACCCATTTATTTGATGGAAACATGTGCAAAAATCTATTGAGACATTTTTTTTCAATGTCGACCATGTCATATTGAAGAAATACATTAGGGTTGGAAATCCTCACATTATCATTGAACACCTTTTGCTATGTCAAACAGGCATACACGAGACTAGAACCTCGAGCGAGCTATTTTTTACCCCGCCACCCTTGGCCTACTTTGCAACTTAGGCGTGGTGATCTTTTTTCCGCGCTCGACGGAAATTCCTCCGAATACCCTGAAACTCTTGCCAGAGGACGACTATTTACGGGTTATCTCCAAAACTGGCTTGAACCTACTCAGAACACTTCTTGAGACTCCGACACTGTGGGCAAAATTCTCTTGAGTGACTTTGACAACCCTCACAAACCATCTTTTCAATCTAAAAGACCCAAATGAACCAATAACGGACTTCTCGATTCAAGAAATCAGAGCATGGCATCGTGACGCGCGAATCGCCTAAATCCTCAACAACTTGACTGGACCTCATTTTCTAACAGTTGCATCTTATATATACTTCGTCATGTTTTGACACTAGGAACAACAAAGTACGCTTTTCACTTCTTCAGATCACCAAAATAACCCCAATTGTGTGAAAAGTGACAAGTCATGTTAAAAATTATGAACCACTTCACTTCCAACCAGCATAACACTTGGTATCAGTGCGCAATGACCCAGGTAGAACACGCGACCATTGTCCACACTCACACGAGATGCGCACGTGTTTTCCAGTGCATGTCCACCGATGAGAGAATTGTAGGCCTTGTGTCAACGTCAGCGTAAGGAGGGAGTGCACCCGGCGACAGCAGTAGAAACCGACGAAGACACTGTTGATGGCCAAGGGGACAACGCAAAAGAACCTTCAACCTCATCAAGGGAAATGATCGAATGATGACTAGCACTTCAACTAGCACAACCAACCTAGAGCTAGACATGCTTGACAGGCCGGTTTTTCCTGCACCACCAAATAACATGACTCCATCATCGACATGTGACAAGATCGTGGAGTTAAACGAACAAATCGCGCAGATGGAAGCATTTCAACGCACGCTTGTCAAACCATTGTAGTAGTACGCAGCCAAAATTCGAGATTCAAGAGCATGGGAAGCAGTACTCACCGACCGACTCAATATCGGTGGGGTGTGAATTCGTCCAAGGCTCCCTAAATAGTTAACCTCACAAATCCCAAAGGATTTACAGTCAAGATCTTCCTGACGATTTGGGAAGTGTACTTCACCATTGCTGGGGTTCACTTTGATGAACAGAAGATGAACCATAACCTTGCTTTTGCAAGGCACGACTTTAAAATGGTGAGCCGATATCATGGCCATCCAATGGCAACAATGAACTGAAGACACAGATCCAATAGTTATCGCATCTTGAACATCAGGCATACTATCTATAGAACGGGCTTACTTGACCTGGAATTTTTCAACTACTCCCCCATCCAACTCGTGCCAGTTCATCCAGGCACTCACTGCTCGCTTCAGCAAGCTTAACTAGATAACAAAGGTTCGCTACTAGCTAGAACAACTTATGCAACTATTTAATGTTGCAAAGTACACGTAGAGTTTTCGAAACATCATCACCGTCAGAATCTAGCGAAGGATGAATTCTGTTTTCACTACAAGAACGGCCTCAGACGCCAAATCTTCCAAGCACTTGTGATTGAAAACATCACCAATGATTTTCCATGGATAATTAAAGCCTCTAAATGCCTTAACTCTACAGAAATCTACTCCAAATTCAACAAATCCTACGGTTGGCACCCCAGATATCAACCGTATCAAAGTGGTGGGCATTAATTGCAGAATTTGAAGAACTCGCCTCTAATGGAAGTCATCATTGTTGAACAAAAGGAAGATTAACGGACCTACTATGACTGCACAAACATTAAACACATTGCAAGGAATTGTCCACAGCAAAACCAGAGCGGGGGAGAAGTGGAAAAAGCAAAAAGGAGGAGAGAAGTCTAGAAATGGCAGAGGGTAGGCGTATGCGGCAAAAATCTTGCCCCCGTCAAAAACATTGTGCCAAACGATTGCCCACCCACACTACTATGATCGCCTAATACTGGTGTACTTGAGGTCCAAAATTTGACAAGGGATATGACGGCGACCAACCAACGATACTGTTGAGAGTGCAACCGAGGGATTACAAAAGTCAAAAATCTCTACCAGTGTTACTTGATGGAGGTGCATCTCACAGTTTTGCATATGACCAATTGGTGAAATAGGTAGTTTTGAATTATGAAACTATAGTTTTAAAAGGGAAAAACCGTCCACAGACAACATTGCATCTGTTGACTAAAGCAGCCATTATGACTCTAGATTAGGGATCAGTAGGATGTAACTATTTGGACATCTTGCCCAATAAGGGACTACAAGGTGATCCCCTGGTGAAACTTATTAAACCCAAAAAATCTGCAAATTGACTGGGGTAGCGGCTCTGTGTACATCAAACAGGAAAGGAACCGGGTTTTCCATCCGCTTGCACAATAGCTTAAATCCAATCAGTCGGCCAAAAGCGACATTATTGTGGCAGTAGTAACCGCACGAGCACGATGGCCATCGACCACGCCGATCTCGCTCGACGTTGTAAAGTGACACCTGAAGAGAGGAGCCTTGGCGTGGTTGGTCCACGTTGATCTCAGTAGCGTATGCACTGAAAAAGTCACCACAACTGACTCATCAGCCTCATTAGCCTCATTTACCTTGTGAGCCTCATCAGCATCGATTTTGCAAACGTACCGGAGGAGTTTGCCCCACTTCTGAAAAATTTCAAAGGGGTATTTCTCGATGAACTACCAAGAAAACTCCCTCCTAAGCGCAACATCGACCACCAAATTGATTCAAAACCGTAAACTGACATGTTTTCAAGGGTAGTTAAGGGATGAGCAACCTCGAGCTCACCAAGCATTAACGACAAGTGGATGACATGCTAACTCAGGGTTGCATCAAATTGTCCCTTTCTGTGTACATTGCACAATTACTGTTTGTGAAAAAAAAGATTGCAAGAATACATATGTGCATGGATTGTTGGGCGTTTAACAACATAACGATCAAGAATCGTTACCCTCTACCTCGTGCGGATGAGCTGTTTTACCAACTACGTGGAGCAAAGGTTTTCAGAAACATCAACCTACAATGAGAGTACCACCAAATTTGTATCGCCGACAAGGATGTTGTGAAAACTTCCTTTTGAACGCAAGACATGCACATTGGGTTCACGATTATGCCGTTTTTACTCACAAATGTCTCACAATGTTCATGGCTGCAATGAACAACATTCTCCAGGCACACCTTGATGATTTTGTTGTGGGTTACCTCAACGACATCCTCGTTTATAATCAAACGCCAGACGATCATCGGCGACATCTCCTACAAGGTCTCGGGATCCT
>SZWC01031129.1:6352-18057 GCA_023375785.1 Penium margaritaceum | reverse complement strand
CTCGCCCGCCCACCTGCCCACCCGCCCGCCCGCCCGCCCACCTGCCTGCCCACCTGCCCACCCGCCTGCCCATCCGCCCGCCCGTGTGCCCGTCCGTCGGGTAGGCAGACAGGCCGGTTGACCTACATGCCTGCCTGCCTGCCTGCCGACCTGCCTACCTGGTTACTTGCATTCCTGCCTGCCTGATATCAACCGGCTTGAGGCAAGACACCAAAAAACAAGTTCTACATAGTAGCACTTGTTGTCCGTTCCTAGTATCTCAACCAGTAGGAGATGTTACTCTTAGAATCACAGTCCCATATTGAGAAGTTTTTTAAATGACTCCCTACCAACTATATACCAGCAACGGGTCAGTTTCTTGCGAGTAGCTAACTCTTTTGGCTTAAACCAACCAATGCCTATTTGAGACATGCTTTTTGTAAACAACTATGCGAGGAGTCTCGAAGGTAAGAACTGTAAGAAATTTATGTAAATGACATGTACCTATAGTCCTACAACTAGCTTTGGAATTGTGCACATAGTGACTCCCTAGAGTGCCACTTCAAGGGGAATCCCGGGCCACCTCAGCAATTTGTCACGTTGTGCGTCCTGTGAAAGCCAAGTGACATCATCGATGGAAAACATCTTGGAAGCTTCCCCTCATCATTTAGGTCACAAGAAATGTTATCCATGCCAAGGTTTCAAGTCGACCTCACGGCTCTAACTCAGGAGTGCTAACCACTTCAGTGAACGGGTTGTCACACTCAATGTCGACAATCTTGACTCTAGGGACAAAACTTAAAGGACTTACTCTATAAGAGCAGTGCTTGCCTACTCTGTCCAAACTTCAGTAGTGTCCAAGGGGCATCACATAACAACACCTGCCAACTGCTTGCCTGCCTGCCTGCCTATCTTCCCGATTGCCTGCCTACGTACGTGCCTGCTTGCTTGTGAACCTACGTGCTTACCTGCGTGCCTGCCTACCTTCTACCCTGCCTACCTTCTACCCTGCCTCCCTGCCCACCCGCTCGCTTGCCTGCCCACCCGCTGCGCACTCGCTCACCCGCCCACCCGTCCGACAGTCCGCCTGCCCGCCCGACCACGTGCCTGCCCGCCTGCGCGCCCGACTGTTCGCCTGCCCATCCGCCCACCTGCCGCCCCGCCCGCCCGCCCGCCCGCCCGCCCGCCTGCCTGCTTGCCCGCCTACCCGCCCACTTGCGTGCCTGCCTGCATGCCCGCGTTCCTGCCTCCCTATGTGCCTACTTGCGTGCGTGCATGTGTGCCTGCCTCCGTGCTTGCGCGCGTGCGTGCCTGCATGCCTACGTGCAAGCCTGCCTGCGTGCCTGCTTGCATGCCTGCCTGTGTGCGTGCTTGCATGCGAGCCTGCGTGCGTGTGTGCCTTTATGCCTTCCTGCGTTCATGCATGCGTGCCTGCTTGCGTGCCCACGTGCTTGTCTGTGTGCCTGCCTGCTTGCTTGTCTACCTGTCTGTTTGCTCGTTGTCTCGCGATGCTTCGTGGCTACTGCTATAATTTAATGAGATTAGGCATGTACTTTGCGTATGGAGTAAGTCCCCTAAGTCTAGCCTTTATGGACTAGCTGGTAGGAAGTGAGTATGACAAACCCGTTCAGTGCTGTACTTAGCATTTTCAAAGTCTAAACCCTTGTAAGCGCCATTTTTTTGTGACCTAAAAGATGTGAGGAAGCTTGTAAGGTGCTTCCAGTGCATAATGCCACTTGGCGGTCATAGGACCCATGGCGTGGTGGACTGCTAGGTGATCCAAGATTTTCCTGGAATTGGCCTTCAAAGGAGTCATTGTGCGTACAATTCTAGAGCCGACTGTAGGATTTTAATCACATGTCATTTATATATGATTGATCACAGCTCTTACACTTGAGACTCCCAACAAAGCTGTCCACCAGAGGCAGACACTAAAGAGGCATTGGTTGGTTTAAGCTCGAGGGCTTAGCTCCTCGCACGAAAGTGATAAGGTGTCAATGACACAATTGTAAGGAAGTGATTCTTAGTGTGGAACCGTGTTTCTAAGGATGAGAACTCCTAGTTGAATTACTGAGAGCGAACGACAAGTGCCCTTGTGTTGGCTATGTTTTTGAGTTCATCGCGTAATACTGGTTCACAAAGGGTTATGAAGCCGCACTGAACAGTTGGAGAGACACGCTCCCAGTGAACAGTTGAAGAGACACACTCCCACGCACTCCCCCGCCCTCTATTTGCAGTGCACATCCGCTCCATCACTTCCATTTGCTCCATGAGCTCTAACGATGGTTGCTTGTAGTTAGCAAAGTAGAGGCCTCTGACAAGTTCTGCCTTTGGAGGCATGACCACTGGGCCCCAATTAGGACAAGCTCTGCCCGTGGATCTATTGCCTCACGTTTGTTAGAGTGCACATTTCTCTGCTTAAAGGTAATCAACGGTTGGAGGAGTTAGCAACAATTTTGCACCTTTGTAGCGATAGGAGACAAGCCTGCATCAGCCTACATTGACCTCAATGAAGTAGAGAAGGACAAAAGTTGGAGAGCAGTATAATGAACAGAGTGCTTGGGTCTGGGGCGATTGTTCCGGGACAGGCCTTGAACAGGCCTGCACAGGCATGTCAAAATTCACAAGGAAAGGATTTCTGGCATGAAATGATGAGATTGTCATGGACGAGCACGGCTATTTGAAAATTTTCCGTGCAATAAACCCGTACAAGCTTCAACTGACGAACCGGCACCGGCTTCATAGGTGACCTTACATGGGAGGCTTATCCAAAGCTTGCGCACATGCACTATTCGACTTCTTGCAATCGTATGTTCATTCTTCAAAAGCTGATTGCCATAAGGGTGAGCCAAAGAGAGTCTGTTTCCGACAATCTTAAGCACGTTGAGGCATTGCTACAACAGGTTGCTAAGATGAACTCGGAAATCGACACCAGCATGTAAGGCATGATCCTCCTCATAAGGCTATCTGAAAGCTGGGGCCCTCTCATCACCAATTTAGGCGGTTGGAAGGAGGACGAGTTGACGGCAGAGGCAATGTCTGAGTACGTACACAACTAGGCGATGTTTCGCAATGGCAGTAAGGTCAACATGTGCGCTTGTGTGGTTGGCTGTGATGGTTGCACCACCAACTCTTCTTTAGGTCAGAGTGGTAGCGGAAGCGGTGGTGGTGGACGGAAAGACAATGGTGGCGGTAGACAAAGTTTGAAGCGTCCAGGCAAGTGCCATGATTGTGACAAGCCTGGGCACTAGGCGCGAGAGTGTAGAGCTCCTAAGAAAGACGACGTTGGCAAGGGTCTCAAGAACGAGGGCAGAGAAAAGGGTAGAGATTGACGAACATGATGGCCGAGAGCGTGGCAACAATCAAGGGAGAAACAGTGCTTAAGCTAGGAGCCTTCGGGCTTGACACCGACACCGACCAGCAGTTAAGCAAGTTTTGGCTCCATGAGGGATATTGTGCGTCGTTTTTGATGTGCGAACGACAACTTCGTCTATGCACAGAGCGAGGGAGACGGGACTAGCATCAACGTCAACAAAGCAAAGGAAGACCTTAAGTTGTAGAACATGGTCTACTTGTCGTGTGCAGCAAGCCTCGTGTTGTCTATGATAACATACCACGACTTAATGGTTGTCGTCACGTAGGAGGAGGCTGTGATCGTTAAGAACAAAGACATCAAGATATCGTATGCCAAGGATGACCTCGTCCCACTGGTCGGAAGAGGCGATAGTCTGTATGTCTTGAAGACAGAATCAGTAGAGTGTTCGGATGAAGGATATGCAGCTGTTGCCAAGTCGGTAGCTCCAAAGCGAGAGCGTACACCACAGACTGCTGATGTGGGGGCAAGTTCCACCAAAGACACTGATGTTAAGGTGTGGCACAGGCACTTTGTGCACGTGGCTGAGAGCACATTGTAAGCGATGCAACAAGTGTTTCGTGGGATGCAAGGGTGCAAGGCTAAGGACGAAGCTGGGTACAAGAAGCTGTGTGAACCTTCTTTTCAAAGCAAGGCAAAGAGATGTCGCTTTGAGTCCAATGGTCAATGTGCCTCGACCATCTTAGCTCTTTGACGAGATGGCACTTCGACGTGTGTGTGGACCGTTCCGCTGACCTTTATTCAGGACTACAGCTGAAAGGCGTCAACCTACATCCTGAAGGGCAAGAGAGAGGTCAAATAGAAGCTACTGGATTTTGTCACTATGGTGAAACGAAGTACTGGCAAGAAAGTCAAGGTATTACGTGTTGACAATGATGGTAAGTACAAAGCATACAATGTCTGGTAGATCAAACGCTGCATTAACCACTAAACCACCACACGCTTCTCCTTGCAAACCAATGGCGTTCCCAAGCGGATGAGCCAATCTATCCTTGGCATAACACGTAGCATGCTCTTCAAGACCAACCTCCCACCTTGCTTCTGGGCTAAAGGTGCAAGAACGTCCTGCTCCCTTGTAAACCTCATCCTAGCAGTTGCACTTTGCAGGCGAGGCGAGGAGCAAAAGAAGAAGCTCAATACGCCACAAGAGGCTTGGTCACGGAAGAAGCCGGATGCCTCACATGTGAGGTTGTGCGGTTGCATCGTTCTGACAAAGGTCCAAGCACGTGAAGAGAGTGGCAACCTGGACGCTCGTGTTCGCAAGTGGGTCATGGTCGAATATGACATTGCACACAAGGCATACAAGTTATGGGAGCAGATAACCGGAGAGCACATCAGAAGACGAGACATCCCTCTCCATGAGAAGACGCTCAGAAAGGGAGTGTGTTGGATCCTATCCACGCTCCCAAATTGGGTGAGTGGGTTGTGGAGTCTAGAGATCAGGCACTTGATAATTGGTAGATTGTGTCGGTGAATCAGAGGAATGGTGCTACAGCGAGAGTTTGTGGGCTAACACAACGACAAAATATGACACCAAGTTTGAGTTGTCCGATGCTTCTGAGTAACTGTGAGGCTGGTGGCTCTTCCTCCAACAAATAGCCAGCATCATCTCAACTACACCCGCAACACTAGCTGAGGAGCATCACATCGAGCCACCCGAAGGTACAATTCGGTGGTTTGAGCGCAAAAGAAAAGTCACGATAAAGTACGATAGTGACAGTAGTGTAAGATCTAGACTTTGCCGGTCGTGCTTAGGTCAAGGAGAGCGTGTGACAGTGGTGGACACTATGACCAAGCCAGATGTGGCCAAGTGGAAGGAGGAAGTGGATAGCAAAGTCCCGTCCTTCGAGGACAATGAGATATAGGAGCTGGTGGACAGACCCTCTAACGCCCACGTGGTGGGGTCAAAGTGGGTACTCCTAAAGAAGCAGAAGCCAAATGTCACTATCGACAAGTAGACTGTGAGATTCTCCGAGCGCATAGGCTAAAAGTACAAAGAAACCTTTGCGCCTCTCGTCACCTTCGCTTCCATCTGATTTATGCTCAACATCGCTGCTACCAAAGGCCTAGAGATCCACTAAATGGACGCCATGACATCTTTCCTCTTTTATTTGAAGCTTGACAAAGAAGTGTTGATGGAGATCCCTAAGAGAGTCAAGGCTCAGAGGGCAAAGTGCGCAGACTTGGAAAAGTGCTCTACACGCCTAAACAGGCGCAAGGATATGGCACGCGTTGCCAGAAAGACATAGGGTCTACGTGCGAAACGATGAGCGGCCTTATGCTAGTTGCACTCTACGTTGACAATTTGTTCATTTGCTTGTCTTCCGTCTAGCTGCTTGAAGAGCTGAAGACTGATCTCAGCAACACGTTCAATATAAAGGACGAGTTCTTTCAAGAACTACCTACCTGAGGATTGCCATCCACTGCATCCGAGCATCAGGTATCTTCGAATCGAACCAGACCAGGCACATGATAGTGGTTTTGAAGCGCTTCATCATGGTGGAGTGCAAACCCATCAGCACGCCCATGACCACCGAGTACAAGCTCGGTAGAGCAATGTGAGATGGAGAAGGTACCCTACTTGTCCGCTGTTGGTAACCTCATGTATTGCATGGTGCGAACACGCCTTGACATCTGCTGTACCGTTGGACATGTGAGAAGATACGTGTTGCTAGTATTGTGGCCAATCCAAGGCCACAACACTAGCAAGCCGTGAAGTGAATCCTACGCTATCTCCAAAAGACCGGGCAGATGGGACTCCCATGTCGGAGGGAAATCACCAGCTGCGGCCTATGTGCTATATAGATGTTGACTAGGGAGGAAGGATCAATGACAAAAAGTCAACCTCGGGCTCCATGCGCATCGTGTATCATGCGGTGTTGTCTGTTGGGGGAGTAGGAAGAGAGACTGTGTCTGAGTACATGGCTAAGGCAGAGTACATCGCTTCGTCAGAGGCGTGGAAGGAGACATAGGTTGGTTGTGTAGTTGGTCTCAATGATGAAGACTCCACAGAGCAAAGCAACGGTGCGCTTCAACAACCAGTGTCATCTCATTAACAGAGCATGATGTCATCTCTTGCGCACAAAGCACATCGACAACATGTACCATTACTCATGCGACCTCGTCGCAAAGGAGATGATGGACTGAGAAGATGCTTGTAGACTTGATGACCAAGTCATTTGAGAACGACTTACACTCTGCTGGTACAGAAGGGATCGGCATGATGAGCCTCACAGATGAGGACTAAAGGCCGAGACAGTTGGAGCTTGAGAACACACAAGATAAACAGAGGTGCACGGGAGACATTGTTGTTTTGTGAAGCCCCTTAAACTGTGATGTCTGTTGCTCCAGTTTGAACAGATTAGGTCTCCTAAGTTTGGTCTTTCTAGTCAAGCTGGTGGACACCAATCCTGATAAGCCCGTTCACCCCAGTGGTTAGTGCTCCAGAGTTACAGTCGCGAGGTTACGGCTTTCAACCCAAGTACAGACAATCTTGTTTGTGACCTTCAGGATGAGGAGAAAAGGTTCAAAGATGCTTCCCTTTGAAAATGCCGGTTGACGGGCACAAAACACACAACGTGACAGACTGGTGACATGGCCCAAGATTGTCCTGAAAGTGGTCCTCCAAGGAGCCACTGCGTGCACCCTTTCCAAACCGTCTGTAGGACTATAAGCACATGTCATTTACAAGTGATTCTTTGCAGCTTTTACCTTTAAGATTCCTGACAGGCTTGTCCATGAAAGACAAATACAGAAGAAACATTCGTTGGTATAAGCTCTATTAGTTAGTTCCTCGTGCAAACGTGACCAGGTGTCAAGGACAGTTTGAAAAAATGCTTAGTGTGAAACTGTGATACACAGGGCAATAACTCCTCGTTAAAATACTAGGACCGGAAGTACCATTGTGTAAGCCTTGTGTTTTAGTCCGTCGCTTCCAGTTCACACCGCTTGCCTTCCTGTGTGCCTTTTGTCTACCTGCCTGCCTGCTTGGCTGCCCGCCTGCCCGCCCGCCCGCTTGCCCGCCCGCCCGCTTGCCCGCCCGCCCGCTTGCCCGCCCGCCCGCTTGCCCGCCCGCTTGCCTTTCTGCCTGCTTGCCCCCCCCGCCTGCCCGCCCGCCCGCTCGCCCACTCGCCTGCCTGCCTGCCTGCTTCGGCCACCTGCCCGCCCCCCCACCTGCCAGCCCGCCAGCCCGCCCCCCTGCCCACCCGCCCGCCCGCCTGCCCGCCCGCCCGTCGGTCCGCCCTTCCCCCTGCTCGGTCCCCCCTGCCCGCCCTCCCGCCCTCCCGCCCTCCTGCCCGCCCGCCCGCCCGCCCGCTCACCCACCAGTCCGCCTGTCCACCCCCCCGCCTGCTCGCCCGCCCATCCGCCCGTCCGCCGGCCCGCCTGCCTGACCGCTCGGGGGGCCAGCGGGCATGCGTGCTATGACGTGACATGCTATGACGTGACATGCTGCAACGCGACATGCTGCGACGTGACATGTTGCGACGTGACATGTTGCGACGTGACATGCTGCGACGTGACATGCTGCGACGTGACATGCTGCGACGTGACATGTTGCGACGTGACATTCTGCGACGTGACATGTTGCGACGTGACATGTTGCGACGTGACATGCTGCGATGTGACATGCTGAGTCGCACTGGTCTGTTGCTTGCTGCATGCAACATGCGTTGTGCACTGTGCATCAGACGCCAGGCTACATCGACGTGTGCGACGACGTGGATTACTCACAAACTGCGAAACGGCTTCACAGCGAAGCAGCAGCAGCAGGAGTGAGAGCCATCACCACCACCGGCATCTACCCTGGCGTCAGCAACTGTGAGTCACCGATGCTTGCTTTCTTGCTTGCTTGCTGCTGCTGTCGCAATTGCTGTCGCAATTGCTGTCTCTGTTGCCGTTCTCACTGCCGATGCTACCGCCAATGCCACTGCCACTGCTTTTGCTGATGCTGCTGCAGTAGCTACTGCAGATGCTCTGCCGTTGCTGTGGATGCTGCTGTTGCCACTACTGTCAGTTGGTTTGTTGTTGTTTCGTCGCATGCTGTGAAGTGTTACGTCGTGACGCCGTGTCGTGTTGTGTCGTGTGCTTCCGTGCTGTCTTGTGCCGTGCTGTGCTGTGCCCTGTCGTGCTGTGGTGTGCCGTGGTGAATGGCGCCATGCCATGTCCAGCCGTGCCTTGCCACGGCAGCCGTGCTGTGCCATGCTCTACCGTCTTGTTTTGGGTTGTGTTGTGTTGTGTTGTGTTGTGTTGTGTTGTGTTGTGTTGTGTTGTGTTGTGTTGTGTTGTGTTGTGTTGTGTTGTGCCGTGTTGTGTTGTGCCGTGTTGTGTTGTGTTGTGCCGTGTTGTGTTGTGCCGTGTTGTGTTGTGCTGTGTTGTTCCGTGTTGTGCCGTGTTGTGTTGTGCCTTGTTGTGTTGTGCCGTGTTGTGTTGTGCCGTGCCGTGCCGTGCTATGCCATGCCGTGCAGTGCTAAGGCTTATTGTGCTGTGTCCTGTCATGCCATGCCGTGCCTTGCAGTGCTAAGCCGAGTCATGCCGTGTCCTGTCATGCCGTGTCCTGTCATGCCGTGCCGTGCAGTGCCTTGCCGTGTCCTATGCAGTCCGTATGCCGTGTCCTATGCAGTCCGTATGCCGTGTCCTATGCAGTCCGTATGCCGTGTCCTATGCAGTCCGTATGCTGTGTCCTATGCAGTCCGTATGCCGTGTCCTATGCAGTCCGTATGCCGTGTCCTATGCAGTCCGTATGCCGTGTCCTATGCAGTCCGTATGCCGTGTCCTATGCAGTCCGTATGCCGTGTCCTATGCAGTCCGTATGCCGTGTCCTATGCAGTCCGTATGCCGTGTCCTATGCAGTCCGTATGCCGTGTCCTATGCAGTCCGTATGCCGTGTCCTATGCAGTCCGTATGCCGTGTCCTATGCAGTCCGTATCCAGTTGGGTGTTGGTGGGTAGGACAGTCATGTTCGACGTAAGGTCGATGTTTGTCTGTGTGGGCGTGAACAATAATGTCTGACATCGACTTCAACATGTGGTTGGGTGTTTTGGTCACCCCAACAGTAGGAAATGAAATGCCCCCCCCCCCCCCCCCCCTTTACGTAGGGTGAGAGTAGGAATGCTTAAAAGTTGTTCTGACTTCAGAAAAGGGTTGTTTCAGGGGTGTTGAAATCTGGACCTCTGAGTTGGAGTCTGGCACCTTTGCGTCCAAGTGCTCAGGTCATAAAGCAGATCCCAACTGGATGGCTATGGGTTCCACGACTCCTGTCCGCCAGTTGTTTGAATCACAGCCTTCCTTTCCTCTTTCACGCTCTCTGCCATCCGTTGTGTACTTCTTCTGAGGCACAGCACAGCACAACACATGTGGAGCTGAAACAACCCTTTTGCACAATGAGCTGTTGCAAACGCTGCGAGAGATGTGCTCTGTGCCAACAACCACACCACCGTGCAAACAACCACACCACCGTGCAAACAACCACACCACCGTGCAAACAGCCACACCACCGTGCAAACAACCACACCACCGTGCAAACAACCACACCACCGTGCAAACAACCACACCACCGTGCAAACAGCCACACCACCGTGCAAACAACCACACCACCGTGCAAACAACTACACCACCGTGCAAACAACCACACCACCGTGCCAACAACCACACCACCGTGCAAACAGCCACACCACCGTGCAAACAACCACACCACCGTGCAAACAACCACACCACCGTGCAAACAACCACACCACCGTGCAAACAACCACACCACCGTGCAAACAACCACACCACCGTGCAAACAACCACACCACCGTGCAAACAACCCCACCACCGTGCAAACAACCACACCACCGTGCAAACAACCACACCACCGTGCAAACAACCACAACACCGTGCAAACAAGTGGAAGTGGCTTCCTCACTGTCACAGTACTCTCGAAACAGGTTGCNCAAACAACCACACCACCGTGCAAACAACCACACCACCGTGCAAACAACCACACCACCGTGCAAACAACCACACCACCGTGCAAACAACCACACCACCGTGCAAACAGCCACACCACCGTGCAAACAACCACACCACCGTGCAAACAACCACACCACCGTGCAAACAACCCCACCACCATGCAAACAACCACACCACCGTGCAAACAACCACACCACCGTGCAAACAACCACAACACCGTGCAAACAAGTGGAAGTGGCTTCCTCACTGTCACAGTACTCTCGAAACAGGTTGCATCAAAATGGGCTGTGGTGGCGGTGGTGGTAGCGTTAGTGTTGGCGTTTGCTTTGGTGGCAGTAGCAATGTTGCTGCAGCCTCTTGCAGGTTTGGTGGCAGCAAATCGTTGGTGGTGCTGCAGTGGCGTTAGGTTTGGTGGCAGCAAAACGTTGGTGGTGCTGCAGTGGCGTTAGGTTTGGTGGCAGTGTTGTAGAGCTTGTGACTGCCTCTTGTCTGTGTGCTGGTGCTGCGTGTGGATGGGCATGGCATGACATCGTATGGCGTGGCATGGCATTGTATGGTGTGGCATGGCATCGTATGGCGTGGCATGGCATTGTATGGTGTGGCATGGCATCGTATGGCGTGGCATGGCATTGTATGACATGGTGTGGCATGGCATCGTATGGCATGGCATGGCATCGTATGGTGTGGCATGGCATGGAAAGGCATAGTGTGGCGTGGCATGGGGTGGCATGGTATGACATGGCAAGGTAGGTATGGCCTGGCATGGCGTGGCATGGCATGGCATGGCTTGATCTGGTGTGTGTGGCATGGCGTGGCATGGCATGGCATGGCTTGATCTGGTGTGTGTGGCATGGCATGGTATGGCATGGTATGGCATGGCGTAGTATGGCATGGAAAGGTAGGTATGGCAAGGTATGGGATGGCATGGTGTGGCATGGCATGGTTTGGCATGGCAAGGTATGGCATGGCAAGGTATGGCATGGCAAGGTATGGCATGGCATGGCATGGCATGGGATGGCAAGGTATGGGATGGCATGGCGTGGCATGGCATTGCACCGCATTGCATGGCATGGCACGGTTGGTATGGCATGGCACGACATGGCATGGCATGGCATGGGTGGCAGTGATGGCGGCCGAGTTGGTGCGTCTCAACTGCTCTCCCTCCTCCCCAGCGTCAGCCCCTGACGACGTAGTGATGTCGTCCAGTGCTGCTGCTGGCGCTGGCGGTGCTTCTGCTGACACTGACGACATGTCTCAGCCCAAGAGCCTGAGGTAGGTGCAGCACATGGCAGGTGCAGCACATGGCAGGTGCAGCACATGGCAGGTGCAGCACATGGTAGGTGCAGCACATGGTAGGTGCAGCAGGAGGAGGAGGAGGCCAAGGAGGGTGAGGAGTAGGAGG
>SZWC01031127.1:6752-23074 GCA_023375785.1 Penium margaritaceum | reverse complement strand
ATATAGATATAGATATAGATATAGATATAGATATAGATATAGATATAGATATAGATATAGATATAGATATAGATATAGATATAGAGATAGATATAGATATAGATATATATATATAGATATAGATATATATATATAGACATAGATATGCATATAGATATAGATATACATGTAGATATAGATAAAGATATTGAAGCATACTCTTCTCCAATTCCATGACTAGTTTCCACTTTTTCTTCTTCTTTACAAAACCAAAATCAGCTCATTTCATCCATCGTTTCAGCCCAGAACCACAAAAAGTAGAGAATAAAGAATATCCTTGTATTCTCACTCCTCAAGGAATTAGATTGCATGTTATGATTATCATCCACCTTCAATCTCTAGTACGCGTACCTCCATGTCTACCCTCTCCCATCCTCACTGGCATCCTTGGAGGACCAGATTCATCCACCGGAAGAGGTTTAGTGTCGAGGAAGCCCTCCCGTCGGCCAGTTCCAACCATGGGGTAAAATTGATTATTCCATCAAGAAGTCATGTGTCTCTTTCCACACTAAGGTCGTTGCAATCAAAACGTGACTCTGTTGTGATGTGAGTTGTCCCCGTCTATTTGTACAGCTTACTATGAACACTCGTCCGTGTCCATGCTGGTGCAGATCCTTGATGCGGACCCAGCTGACGCCTAAGCACCTACGGGTGGTGACTCCACCCACCAGCAGCTTCCAGACAGCTGCCACGACGTTCCGGGTGCTTGCTGGGATGCTCTACAATTTTTATGAAGTCGCTAGAGTTTTCTCGGTGAACTGGCTTCTGAGCCTGATTTGCATGTTTTGCATTGTTGCTCCAATGATCAATGCCAGACCTGTGCGTGTGACCAGTCGAAGCCTCTGGCTCTAGATTCTGCATTTGTAGGTTTAGACTGTGTTGCGTTTGGATACCTATGCGCAGAGTTATGACCAAAACAATGATTTTAGGGCAAACTGACATTGCCGCGTGTGTCCCCCGCCGTGCGCCACGGCATGTATTTATTCTGTGTACTTGTCAATAATCATTCCTGTCTACATTTCTAAGCTTTTGGAGCTTGTGAGACTTTGCGCGTCTCCCTAGCCCACCCCTTGCTATTTCTTGCACCTGCTTGCTTGATAGTGCGCCAGCTGATAGGACTGTGTCACCACGTTAGCAGCAGCAAGGCTAGGAAGCTTCTTAACAGTTCCTCATGGTATCAGAGAATTAAGGCATCCCTCGCTGAGATGTACAGTAGAGACGCAGGAGTGGCAGCAACAGTGAGAGTCACAGCTAAAAGCCACGGTCTTGGGAGGACCCACCAAGCCACGGTGATCTGCCGCAAGAGATTGCAGCAACGGAGACACCCTTGCAACCCCATCACCACGCCACCACCACGGGGCAGCCAAGGGTTTATCAACCCTCTCCAGCAGCAGTTGAGGAATGTGATGTTGAGAAGGGGTGTGTGAAGGTTCCTAGAAGCTTCACTCAGGTCGCACCTACCACCCCCTCGGACGTGAGACAGTGGAACTGTCCCATTTAACCACCATGTTTGGCATGTAAAAGCTCGTTAGGAAGCTCTTGCAAAACCCTATCCATCGCCTCCACTCCCGCCTCATTTCATGCCCTGTAGGCTCCAAGAAATGCGACAATACTCTCAGATCTAGATTTTTTTTCTGGATTTTGGGCTGAGAAGAAAACGGTGACGTTTTTTACTGTTGAGCGTTTGTTTGCACAAAACCACCACATTTGCATTCAGCATTGTCTGACGCATAATCGCTCCAAATTTCACTTCATTTGGACAACCTTTATGCTGACTTCATCATTGTAGGTGATGACGTCAACACCAACAATTGGCCAAATTTTTGGCTGAAACATCATTTGTTGTAAGCGTTACAAATTCTCGACAAACTCCAACAGATTTTGATTCTGAAAACATTGACGTTTGGACCCATACTGAGCAGCACCGATGTCGCCGGTCCGTGACAAGAGCAAGGGGCTACGAGACCCCTCCTCTTTCTCCTCTTTGGGCATCATGAGTCCATGGTCACAGTCACTCATGATCGATGAGCTTCGTCGGACGTAGGATGTGATGCACCGCCAGCAACGTCGTCAGACCGACGAGCTACGGGAGATCGCGGAGTTACTTAGGGGTCGTTCAGGGGCCTAACAGCCGACACCAGGAGGACCTGTTGTAGTTGTACCATCCGTTCAGGAGTCTATGCCCTGTACAGCACTGTGGCCTCAGCACCCATCACATGTTGACAATTAGGATGAGGAGGAGATGGAGGATGACACACATGAGGATGAGATTCGCGTCCTTGAGGATCACATTCGGGAGCTACGGCTGGGGTCCCAGCCTCTGATCTCGCTACCTTCTCGACGTCATGACCAGTCACGTCGTTCAAGAGCATTCACTTTTGGTGGTGTTTCTCTCACTAATGGTCTCCCTATGCCTCGTCCAACATCTCCCGAGCCTGAGGTCGCCCTCCCCACAGAGCAGTGACCGAAGGACTTTTGAGATACCTCCACCCCGTTACGACAGCGATGAGGGGTTTGACTGCTAAGAGACCCTGTTTTAGGTTTGGGCCGACTCTGAGGGTGTCTGGCCCTACTACCACAGCCAGTACCAGACTCGCGATACTCACAAGGTGCATACCATAGCGAGAGCGATGCGCGGTCTGCTCTACGCCATGCCGCGAAAGACTGTGGTCGACTTTCGTCCCTTTCTGGGTGAGGCCGGGACAAGGACTGGAGCGGATCCACGCCAGGCGTTGGAGCTGGCTTTGACACTACTTGCTGCAGAGACCCATGCCACAAGGGCGGCTCGATTGCGTGAGTTCCACTCCCTCTGCTAGGGTCCCACAGAGCTCGCAACAGCCTATTGGTGATACGCCATGCGCCTTTATGTGCGTCTTGAGACAGGTGGCGGGATGCAGCTTTGGGCACTCGACACCATCATTATTTGGGTGCACTTGGACCACGTGAAGCTCTTTAGGGGCTTCGATCGTGCGACCCTCTCTGATTTCTCCGAGGCACTACAGTTGCTTCTTTGGGCTCATTGCTACTTTCTCCAGGCGACATCGACTCATGAGGCTGCTGTCGTCCATCAGCAGAGTCCATGTATGCCGTACAGTGCCAACGGCACTGATTATGGCTTGAGGATTCCTTGAATGTACAATCTGACTGTGGATTTTGAGTCTACAGGAAAAACCATGCGAGATCGACCAAAGTACGGGGTTGATCCATCAAGAATTGAGGAAGTTATGCCAGGCCAAACGTTGGACCGGCCGAGGGAAAAACAGGTGACGGGAATTCATCCCCAAGGACCAAGGCTCGACCCTCGGAAACCCAACAAGGCCGAAGCACACCTTGGGACCTGGATGGTCAATGAGTCAGGGATCATTGAGGGCCAAGGGCACTTCGGGCCGCCTTCACCGCCGCTAGTGGTGCTGCCAGTGACAGATTGCCGTGGTTCACGGAAACAGCCATATCTCTGCCGTTGCTCCACGGAATGATGCGATTCGCGGTGCATTGGAAATATGGGAAGATGAGCTACATGATGCTAAGACAATAATTCTCATCTCTGGCCTGTACAGAGCCTCGCCCGGCTCAGGTGACCTCGGTTCACCTAGGATGTGTCATCATGTACATATAGTCTTGTATGTTGACACTTGAACAAGTACAGTTTACTCCCACTGTGCCACACGTGTTCCCGTGCTCCCCCAAGACGACCCTACGCTTCCACATCCCTATGAAGGTATGCACTGGCCTCCCCTTGGTCACTGTTGTCACCCGTTGGTGCCTACACCATCCGGTTGAGGCTAGCACACTGCGCCCGGTTCACATTTGGTATCAAAGCCACCCTTGGCTCAGGGGCACAATCGTCTACGTGGCAACCTCTAGCGATCAACGTAGACCAGCACGCATCTCATCACTTTGGCGGATCCGTGCCCAAGGCCAACCACGCACTCCGGTGACAAGGCGGTAGCCGGAGGACCGTTGATGAACAAGTTGTACCGGACGTAGAGATGACTTCATCTGGCACGTTCCCCATGGCTGCGGCGTTTTACGTGCAAGTCGAAGTAACAGCAGCCATAGCGTTGCAAACGTTGCTCGCCGACATGCAGGCCAAGATGGACCTGTTGGAGAATCAAAATGCGTACCTCAATCAAGAGCTCGCGAAGCGTCCAGTGAAAACACTTGTGGCAGTTGCCACCGTAAACGGACGTTCTTTGGGCGTCCCGAGCGCGCCCAATTCGGAGCCGTTTGACCCATCAAGGAAGGATGGGCTAGCTCTGCGCGCTTGGAAACTCAGACTAGAGTTGTATTTCACTACCATTGGCATGGACGCCTCAAGGTACAAGGCATGCCACGACTATGCTGTGACCCTATTAAGAGGGACTTTATTGGATTGGTGGGCCGATGTGATGCGGTCCAACCCACATGGCAGTGGAGCAGTAATGGTTGCTGGCATTGCGACCGTGACCGGGATCTCAATCCCATCGGCTCCAACTAGCAGCAGTGGCGACCCTACCCTGAAATGGCCGACCTCGTGGAAGGAGTTCACGGATTTTTTTATCAAGTGCTTCTTCGTAGATGACGTGAGGAACAATGCGTGTGCCAAGCTGCGTCGGCTTTGCCAAACTGGCGGCGTCATCGACTACACCCGCAGGTTTCGTGAAATCATTGTGAATTGTGGATTCGACTCTCATGAACTGTGCTCTTACTACAGAAACAACCTCAAGAAAAACGCCCGCGCTGTGACGGTGATGCACGACCTCAACGACCACCTGTCGGGGATGATCGCAGCAACAGATCGATACGACTCGGGTGTGCAACAGGCTCATGCCAACAGCCACAACTCTTTTGAAGGTGGTTACGACACGAGGCCCGAGAGCAACGACGTGCCCATGGAGATTGGAGTGTTGCAACAGTGCAGGTGTTACAACTGTGTCAAGCCCGGCCACATTGCGCATGATTGCTGGCGTCCTAAGAAGGGCAATGGCAAGGGTAAGCGGCAAGGGAAGGGGAAGCAAGCCACAAAGGAAGCAGAGAAAGTAACAAAGGAGTCGGGAAACAAGGAGAGCCGGGAGTAGTTGGCGTTACTCCTTGCTCCTCTCAGTCCAAACCCCCAGTTGACCGCCCACCCGAACGCCTTGCAGCAATTAAGGTGATTTCTGAGGTGAAGACATGGGACGTGGGATATGAGGTGGAGCAACCCGCACTTCTCTTGGAGGCACAAGTGAAAGGCGTCAGGGGGAAGGTGGAGAGTATACTTGATTATGGCGCGAGCCATAGTTTTGTGAGCATAGATTGTGTTTTAGAGTGGGGCCTTACGCTCACGAGTAAGAAGTGGACCGCTAACCAAGTGGACAACACGATTGAAGTGGGGTACCTGGCTCGACCCCTCTCCTTTCACATGGGGAAGCTTTGCATAACGACCGTATAACGGGTGTGCCCGATGAAGGATTACGATGTGATCCCCGGTCGTGAACTCCTCCACAAGACCAACCCCGTCATCAATTGGGAGGGGCGTACCGTCTCACTCAAGCTCAGAGACAAGGAGTATCCCCTGCCTACATGGTCCAAAGAAGAGACTGTGGAGGCGGAGACTTGCAGAGAGGAAGCACTACAGCAGCCAGTGCCTCACAAGGAGGAATCGGCGCTGTTGATGCTGAACTTGGTGCAGCTCAAGCGCACGATTCGAAAAAAAACGCAATAAAAAGCAGTTTTTTTTAGCGTTCATGCGAGACGTGGAGGACAATTTTGACAAACCAGAGGACATGGCGCCTGCTGTGGTGCATGGGGCGACTCGTGAGCAGCCGGGGGCCCAAGGCAAGTTTGCCGCGGTACCCGAGGGACTTCGGAAGGTGTCTATGGAGTTCGAGGACGTGTTCCCCGACACCCTCCCAGCAGGTCTGCCACGGAAGCGGGATGTGGACCATCGTATCAACATCAAACCTGGAGTGCACCCACCTGCTCATGCAACGTACTGCATGAGTGACGCGCAGCTGCATGGGCTCAAGAAGCAGCTGATGGAGATGACGGAGGAGGGCTTCATCCGCCCACAGATGACGCTTCACGTGTACAGAAAAAGTCAGGGGAGATGCTCATGTGCTTGGACTACCGGGCGTTGAACGAGTTCACCATCACGAACCGGTACCCGCTTCCACAAGCTGAGGAGCTCTTTGATCAGCTCCGTGTAGCTCGCTTCTTCACAAAGATTGACCTCCATTCCGGCTACCACCAGATCCGTGTCACAGCAGATGATGTAGAAAAGACGGCATTCCGCACCCGCTATGGTCACTACGAGTTCCTCGTGATGCCTTTCGGGTTGACCAATGCACCGGCCACCTTCATGGCGGCAATGAAAAATATCTTCACGCCGTACTTAGATGACTTCATGGTGGTTTACCTCGACGGTATCTTGGTGTATAGCAGGACGGTGGAGGAGAATGAGGAGCATGAAAAAAATTTCCTTGAGATTTTGAGGAAGGAGAAGTTTTCTGCAAAGCTCTCTAAGTTCGAGATCGCGATGGGAAAAGTTGAATTCCTTTGACATATAATTTATAATGGACAGATTGCCATGGACCCACGGAAGGTGTCCGCTGTGCAAGAGTGGCCAAAGTTGCGTAATGTGCATGATGTGTAAGTGTTCCTTGGTTTTTGCATCTACTACCGCATCTTCATCCTTGGCTATGCGGCAGTGTCAGCGCCACTCTCCAATCTCACTCGCAAGGATTGCGAGTGGAGTTGGGGAGTTAGAAAACAAGAAGCCTTTGAGAATCTCAAAAAATCTCTAACCTCCGCGCCGGCCTTGCACTTGGCCGACAACGGCCATGAGTTTGAAATGGCGATGGATGCATCAGACCTGGCCATTGTTGGGATTTGCAGGACTTTGGCAACGGGTCGCAGCCGGTCGCCTACTGCTCGTGCAAGTTGCGCAGGGCGGAGCTGAATTTTGCCACCCATGACAAGGAGATGCTCGCTCTGGTCTCCGCCTTCAAGAACTGGCAGTGCTACCTCAAGGCGCGGAAATACACGGTCTACACTGACCACCACACGTTGAAGTACGTCAAGAAACACTCGAACCTGAGCCGTCGGCAAGCGCGTTGGGTGGAGTACCTTGAGTCACACTTCGACTACGAGATCGTGTACCGGCTAGGTTGCATCAATCCAGTCGACGCACTCTCACGACAACCGTACCTGATGATTCGGGTCGCGTCTCTCACCATCCACGAGGATGCTTTCCTTGTGAAACTCTTCACGGAGGGATACGAGACGTGTGGGGAGTACGACGCTCAGAGATTTTTCTTCGAGGCGTCGTATTGGCGACAGCGCGGCACGCAACAGGTGGTGGTTCCCGCGGTGCCGGAGCTTTGGCAGCTGATTTTGGAGGAATGCCATGACAGTGGCCCGAGCGACCACTTCTCTACCAATAAGTCATTCAAGACGGTGGCTCGCTTCTTTTTGTGGTCCACCATGTCATCGGAGGTGGCTGAATTCTGCCTGAGTTGTGATGTGTGCCAATGCTACAAGGCACGAAGGATGAAGACCCCGGGTCTCTTCCAACCCTTGTCCATCCCCGAGCAACCGTGGCAAGACATCTCCATGGAATTCATCACAGGCTTGTCCGAGATAGCGGCAGGTCACAATGCGGTGTTGGTGGTGGATCGCTTCAGCAAGATGTCGCACTTCATCGCGACACGTGATACGGTGAGCGCAGAGGGCACGGCTCGGCTCTTCCTCAAGTATGTGGTGCGTCTCCACGGCGTGCCGTGGTCCATTGTGAGCGACTGTGACCCGTGCTTCATGAGCAAGTTCTGGCGGGAACTCATGGAGCAATACGGTAGCAAGGTGCAGCTGTCGACCAGTTTTCATCCCCAAACTGACGAACAGACGGAGCAGACGAACCAGACGCTGGAGCAGCTCCTCCGTACACTGGGTGAGCTGAACAAGACGGCGTGGGACCAGCGGTTGCCGGTCGCTGAACTGGCGTACAACTCTGCCACGTCCACCTCCACTGGCAAGGCACCATTTGAGGAGGTGAATGGGATGGTGCCCGCCACGCCCCTCAGTTTGCACGTACCTGCCCTCGGTGGAATCTACCGCACGTGACTTCAAGAAGATTTGGACGGCAATGCAGCATGCATTGACAAAGGTGCAAGCGCAGCAAAAAATGCAAGCGGAGTGTCGACGTGCAGATGCAACACTCAAGGTCGGTGATTGCATCCTTCTCAACATCGCACACGTCAAGCTTCGTGGGGTCTGTTCGGACAAGTTGAAATCCCGGTGGCTTGGTCCATTCGAGGTGCTCAAAATACGGACACCCGTGGTGGCGTGGTTGGCTCTTCCACCTTCCATGCCATTCCAGGACGTGTTCCATATCTCCAAGCTCAAGCTCTTCCATGATCCGGCCGAGCATTTTCCTGGCCGCAGTTCAAAACCTTCCTCTCCGGTGGTCATCGAGGGCGAGCAAGAGTTTGAGGTGGAGGCTAGCCTTGACTACTGTCATCGTGGCCGTGGATGGGAGTACCTGGTGAAGTGGAGGGGCTATGACGTAGCCTACAACTCGTGGGAGCCTGCCCGTAACTTCAATGTTGGCGGGGTGAATGCCATCCTCCGAGAGTATCAAGAGCGAACCAGGACGGCTCGCTCCTAAGGGGGTGGGGGGGTAGTGTAAGCCGGACAGTGCCGACGGTACTGATGAATCCTTGAGAATTCCTTGAATATACAATCTGACTGTGGATTTGGAGTCAACAGGAAAAATCGTGCAAGATCAACCCAAGAACGGTGTCGATCCATCAAGAATTGAGGAAGTTGTGCCCGGCCAAAAGTTGGACCGGCCGAGGGGAAAACAGGTGACGGAAATTCACCCCCAAGGACCAAGGCTTGACCCTTGGAAGACGCAACAAGGCCGAAGCACGCCTTGGGGCCAAAATAGTCAATGATTCCAGGATCATTGAAGGCCAAGGGTGCTTTGGAATGGCGCCCCGATGTGTTATGACCAGAAAGGGCGCTTCAGGCGGCCGTCACCGCCGCTAGTGGTGCTGCCAGCGGCAGATTGCCGTGGTTCACGGAAACGGCCATATCTTGGCCGTTCCTCCACGGAATGATGCGATTCTTTGTGCATTGGAAATCTGGGAAGATGACCTACGTGATGCTAAGGTAATAATACTCATCTCCAGCCTTTATGGATTCTGGCACGGCTCACGTGACCTCGGGTCGCCTAGGATTTGTCATCATGTACATATAGTCCTGTATGTTGACACTTGAACAAGTACAGTTTACTCCTACTTTGCCACACGTGTTCCCGTGCTCCCCCAAGATGACCCTATGCTTCCGCAATCCCAGGCAGTTGTGCACCGGCCTCCCCTTGGTCTCCATTGCTCCCGGTTGGTGCCTACACCATCTGGTTGAGGCTAGCACACCGCGCCCGATTCACAATCCACTTGTTGCACCAGTGATTGTGATCTCTCCTACGCCTCCGTCCCAGTTCACCAGTCCAACGTCCATCGCTTCCTCCTCCTCCTCATCTACTCTGAGCGGTCAGATTCAAGGTGCTGTAGCGACTGCACACGGGAAGAAGGGGAGAAAGAGGCATAGTAAGGGACAACAACAGTAGCAGGAGCAGCCAATGAGTAGTGGCAGTGGACGTTCTGTCCACTTATACAACTGTGGGAGTGCTCATCGCTACACAGAGTGTGAGCAGCCCCTTGATTAGCCTTGGATCATGCTCGGCCTCTAGGTGGTGCATGCGTAGCGAATGTCCTCCAGTGACACATGGACGAGTCGTGCCACGCCCACGACTGCAGTAGACGCAAGCGCTTCACCAGGCAACAGAGATGATGTGAACACTTTGGATCGTACGATTGTGGAGCATTTTCAGCTGCTTGCACTTCATACTCAGGAAGGTGTAAGTGTGTTGTCACAGCCAAGTGGTTCCAGACAGCTTGTGTTATTGTGTCTGTTGCCTGTGATGATGCTTGTGGGGGGGCTCAGGCAGTCCGTGCTGAGGATGGACCTGACAATACCAACTGGCTTGACAAGTCACATGTCCGTGCTCTTTGTCGTTGTTCCAAGTCTTCTGCTTCCCATCCAGCAGAGGCAGAGTGTTCTCTGGCATGTTGTTCAGTGTCGACGACTGGTTGTGAGCCGAGTGGCGCCTGGATCATTGACTCTGGTGCCACCCATCACATGACTTGTCGTCGTAGTGAATTCGTCGTGCTCAGTCCTGTCTTGTCCGTTTGGTCCGTTCGCACAGGATTTGGTCAGTCGTTGCCTGTGCAGGGAGTTGGGGTTGTGCGGTTTGATGGTCCGTCTGGCCCCTTGTACATTTCAGATGTGCTCTTTGTCCCTGCTCTTGAGCTCCGCCTGTTCGTTCTTGTACAAGGATGGATCTCTCTTTTGAGCACTCCGCTGACTCTGCCACTGTGATTGCTCTCAACACTCGTGTCATTGTTCTTTGTGCCTCAGTTGTTGATGACTTGTATCGCGTGTCTCGCACCACTTCCTCTACCTTCTCTCCTCCCTTCGCACCTGCACATGTGTTTGTCACGGGTGTTTTCTCTCCAGAAACCCAATGTTTGCTTCATCATCACCTTTGCCGTATGAGCTCGGACACTGTGTCAAAGCTCATTCCAACTCAGCCAGCCCTCGGTCTTGACGCGGCTTCCTTCGAGAAGCCATCCAAGACCGACTGTCTCTTCTGCGCTCACGGTAAGATACATCACAGCACTTATCTTTACTCCACCTCATGGGCACTACGGCCATGTGAGTTGGTCCACTCGGACCTTCTCGGTTCCCTCCTTGTCGGGTCCCTATCAGATAGGGGACAATATGTCCTCACTTTGACTGATGATTTTACCCAAATGAGGTGGGTATGCAACCTCCGCCACAAGAGCGATGCCGCCTTGGCAGTTTGCATGTGGCTGGTGATGGCTGAGCACCAGTCTTGTCAGACCCTCCACACGTTCCGCTCGAATCGTGGTGATGAGTTCTTAGGCGAGATGGACACCTTCTTTGCAGGGCGCGGTATTTTTCACCAGCTCTCTTCGCCTAGTACACCATAGCAGAACGGCATGTCAGAGTGCTGGAACTGCACCATGGTGGATGCGATACGTGCCATGCGGTCTGAGTGTGGTCTTCCAGAGTCGTTTGCCTTTCAGGTGTTTTCCTACATTATGTGGATCTTGAACCGCCTACCGCACGGTCCTCTTCCGGACCATGTCATGCCGTACGAGTTGTGGTATGGCCATCGCGCCGACCTCCGTCTTGCTTGTATGTAGGGGTCCTTAGCCTACATCTGGTACACCGAGGACCAACAGGGGTCCAAGGTCTTACGTTGGGGTCGCATGTGTGCCTTCCTCGGCATTTCCCTGCGGTCAAAGGCCTGGCGCTTTTGGGACCCCGCTCTTCATCGCATTGTTGAGTCTCGAGAAACTTTCTTTGAGGCTCTCACCTACCATGACCTATCCAGCATTCTGTCACTGGCCGTTGACCATGTTTTTACTTGTGTGGCTTCCCGGCGGAAGGGGGAGTCTAGCCCTATGGATGGGTCCGTCCGGGCCTCCCCACCTGTGGTCCGGTCTCCAGCTGATGACAATTTGGCCATTTTGGCCGCCGATCCAATAGCCTCATCGGCCCCCTCTGGCACACCTGATCCCGTGCCAGTCTCAGTCTCTTCTGGCACACCTGCTCCCATACCAGTCTCAGTCCCTTCTGGTACCCCTGCTCCTATGCCAGTCTTAGTCCCTTCTCGCACCCCTGCTCCCGTGCCAGTCTCTGTCCCTTCTGGCAGACCTGATCCCATGCCAGTCTTAGTCCCTTTTGGCACTCCTGCTCCCGTGCCAGTCTCACTCCCTTCTGGCACACCTGCTCCTATGCCAGTCTCAGTCCGTTTTGGCATACCTGCTCACGTGCCAATGTCAGTCCCTACTAGCTCTGGCACACCTGACCCTTTGTCTACACCTGCTTCCAGGGTGTGCAAGCCAGCACCTATCCATGATCGTCCTGCACCCTCTCCCCTCCCCAGCGAGCCTATAGTCCCTGTGGCTGTGGACCAGTTCGTTGCTACGCAGCCAGAGGTAAGCACCTCAGCTTTGGGCTACTCTTGTGAGCCTGGTGGTCTTCTTTGACCACTGGCATCCAGGGCTCCACGGACAGTCAATTTGGCACCTAGAAGCTCCCCTTGCCGTGTTCAGAGTGGCGATCTTGGCACAAACACCCTTGGCCTGAGTGTCCAGGTGGACTACACAGAGGTGCACCCGGCGTGCCCTGTCGGCCACGAGTTGTTCTCCAGAGAGTTCTTGGTTTCTTATGATGCTGTGGTCGACCTTATCGTGGTCAGACCGAGTCCAAAGGCGTGTATTTTAGCCACCCGGACCTCTCCCTCGACAATGCCTGATCCAGGCACGTTGAAGGAGGCACTCTCAGCTCAGGATGTAGACTTGTGGTATGCTGCTTGTGAGACTGAGTTGAGAGCCATCCGTGAACACCATGTCTATGAGCTTGTCGGCCTCCTGCCTGGGCGGAAGGCTGTACAGGCCAAGTGGGTCTTTTGCAAGAAGGTGAAGCCTGATGGCACACTGGATCGCTACAAGGTTCGCTTGACGGCCAAGAGGTTCTCACAGGTTGAGGGTGTAGATTTCACTGACATCTTTGTACCCATTTCCCACATGACCACCGCTCGTGCCTTGTTCGGGGTTGTTTCTCAACAAGACTGGGAGCTGCACCAGATGGATGTGAACAACAAATTCCTACATGGCACCTTAGAGGAGGACATCTACATGGTCCAACCACCTGGATTCGAGGTCGGTGACAAGGTCTGCCGCTTGCGTAAGGCCTTGTATGGCTTGAAATAGTCACCCAGGTGCTAGAACTTGTAGATCACAGGCACACTGACACGTACTGGTTACGTGCAGAGTGATGCTGGCCCATCCCTCTTTCTCAGAAAAATAGGTGAGAGCTTCACCACCATCCTGTTCTATGTGGACGACCTCCTGATTGCGTGTCCTTCTATGGAGGTCGTGAAGGAGGCCAAGGCAGTCCTTCCGGCTGTCTATAGGATGAAGGACGTGTTGAATATTTATGCCCCTTGTTCAGTGTTGTAGGACGGATCAGGAATGCTCTGCCCCTTGTGGAGGTATGACCCCTAGATCCGTTGTAGTGTGACTCAACTATGCTCTGTCTCTTGTGAGATATGACCTGTGAGTACACCATGTGGGTGAGTGGTTACCTTGGCCATTTTGTTGATTTGGCCAAGTGAGAGGTCATGAGGTCGATCCTGGCCCCATGCATATCTTGTTTGCTGTGGAAGCTTCCAAGAAAGAAAGTCCGTAGCTTCTTGGACGCTACATGGTTGGTCTGTCACCTTGACACTAGGATGCTTATGTGTCAAGCCCACAGTGCAAGTCTATTGGTGACGTGGCTGGTTCAGGCCACTTCCCAGGAATGTGCTTTTGAGTTCTAGGACTGGACAGACAGCTATAAAAGGAATNATGCATATCTTGTTTGCTGTGGAAGCTTCCAAGAAAGAAAGTCCGTAGCTTCTTGGACGCTACATGGTTGGTCTGTCACCTTGACACTAGGATGCTTATGTGTCAAGCCCACAGTGCAAGTCTATTGGTGACGTGGCTGGTTCAGGCCACTTCCCAGGAATGTGCTTTTGAGCTCTAGGACTGGACAGACAGCTATAAAAGGACTTGTCTTGCATGCTGATCAATCAACCCTTGCTTGATGCTCTCTTGCGTATTGACGACTTGAGCTCTTCTTGAGATGTAATGCTAAGGCGTTAGTACTCTTGAAGGTGAAGTGTATGCCTGATTAAGTTTGGGGTGCATGACACATACCTGCAAAGGAAGAAGGTGTAAGAACCTTTGTGAGCTTTTCGGTTTCGCGGCTTCTCTGCCGGAGGTGGTTAGCTCAGTAGCTAACAAAGGGTTATGGGCCCACTCCTCTGGTTAGGGAAGTTTCACGCACGCAACCGCTAAGGTCACAAGCAGTGAGAGCGCCTTCGCTCTCACCCAACTTCTCTGTTTGCAGGGCAACATCAGCAGGAGGGGAATGCAACACATCTGCACCTTTCTACCTTGGGAGCTGACATCAGCCTACATCAGCCTACATCAGGCTACATCTGCTTGCAACAGCCAACATGAACAGGGGAAGCAGTTTCCTCTTCTCACCAACAACCTACAACGGCCTCAAACACAGGTTCATCGGCATCAACAACAGGTGCAGCAGCTGTAGCAGTTGTAGTTGTAGGGATGGCAGGGAGAGGGGAACCAGGGAATCATTCGCCCATCCTCAAATTTGATGGAGAGGGGTTTGCACTCTGGAAGTGGCAGTTTGAGATCATCATGGATGACAGAGATTTGCTAGGATACTTTGACGGAACTATCCCAGCACCAAAGGAGGAGGGTGCTGACCTTGTGGCATGGGTCAAGCTCAACAAGAAGGCTCTCACCATTCTTGTGTCCTCCATTCAACCCTCAATCCTTTCACACATCAGCGGTTGTACAGTGGCAGCCGCGGCATACGCCAAACTTGGCAAGGTATTTCAGTCCTCCTCACTTGCCAACCGTCTCTTCATTTTACAAAATCTCATCAGCATGAGGCTTGGTGAAGGGGAGGATGTCTCCACCTTTATGCAGAAGTTTGAGACGCTCTTGCAACAAGCCACGGGCATGGGGTGGGACCTGAAATCAGACATGCAGGCTATGATTTTTCTGATGACGCTGCCGGAATGTTGGGGCCCCATGATAACGGTGATTGGAGGGTGGACTGAAGATCTAGTTTCCTACACCACCGTCTCTGAGTATGTGCGGAATGAAGCCATGCGTCGTAGCAACAGTGAAGCAAACATGGCTGCCTTTGCCTCACGGAGCAGTGGCACCTTCCGCAATACCTCCTCCTCTGGGTTCAGGGGAAACAACAGCACTAGCAACAGTGGAAGGGGTACAAAGCGCCAAGGAAACTGCCATAACTGTGGCAAGGCTGGACACTGGGCTCGAGAGTGCCGTGCACCCAAGAAAGAGGGAGGAGACGGGGATGACTGGCGAGGGGGAAATGGTGGGAAGGATCCCACAAGCTTGATGGCTGAGTGTGCCTCCAACAAAGGGAGGGCGATACTCAGGCCAGGAGCCTATGGCCTTGACTCGGGCACAAACGAGCACACCACTTACGAGAAGAGAGACTTTATCTCTCTTGCTCCATGTAACAAGAACTTCAGGGTCGCCAACGGCAAGGTTGAGGCAGCTGAGGGGATTGGTGACAAGCTGGTCACAGTGGGTGTCAACGGTGGAGATTCCGACCTCAAGCTAGAGGGAGTGGTCTACTTGCCCTCCTTCACAGCCAACCTGCTCTCCGTCTCTAAAATAACTGACCATGGCATGACAGTGGTCTTTACAGAGAAGGAAGCGGTGATAGTTCCTACCAAGGACATCAACATCTCCTACTCTGCCAAGAAGGTTGTCGCACAGGTTCCTCGTGTCGATGGACTCTACGTCTTGCAGACCAAGACGACAACTCCAACGGCTGAATCTTTGGTGGAGAGTGATGATGAGGAGAGCAGCGATGCAGAATCAGATGAGGAAGGACATGTTGGAGCAGCGGAAGCAGTGGCAACAGATGATTTGGCAACAAAACCACAAGAAAATGCAGCCACTGGGGCTGCTCATTCTAGCCTGTGCACATCCTCCAAGAACCTTTGGCACAGGCGCTTTGGGCACGTGGCTCATCGCACATTGGAGCTCATGGGAAAGCAGGAGCTAGTGCGTGGGATGGAGCTAGGTGATGAGGTGGTGGGAGCAGAGATCATGTGTGAGCCATGTCTTCAAGGCAAGGCGAAAAGGAAACCGTTCAAGCGCAATGGCACGCGCGCTCTTGCACCTCTTGATCTTGTCCACTCTGACGTATGTGGTCCCTTTCGCATACCGTCAAATGGAGGCAGCAGATATTTCCTCACATGCATCGACGACAACAGCCGCAAAGTCTGGATATACTTTCTCAAAAAGAAAAGTGAGGTGAAGGAGAATCTGCAGGCCTTTGTCGCTATGGTTGAGCGACAGAGTGGAAAGAAGGTGAAGGCATTCAGGACGGACAACGGGGGAGAGTATGAAGCTTGCAGGGAGTGGCTCAAGACACAGGGCATTGAACACCAGAAAACTACGCCCTACTCACCTCAAAGCAACGGCGTAGCAGAGAGGATGAACCAGACGCTCCTAGGCATGACTAGGTGCATGCTCTTTGACGCCAAGCTTCCTCCTAGGTTCTGGGCTGAAGCAGCACGTACGGCTACCTACCTTGTGAACCTCACACCTGCA